>JARJEB010030175.1:0-12924 GCA_030264535.1 Liometoxenus newtonarum
GCAAGTTGTATAAAATTGAAGAGTAATTGTTGTTCATCTGACAGGTTTGTTGAGTTTTCAAGGATTCCAAGTTCAAACATAAAGCCGAGGCTATGATTCTTGTGTCCTAAAAAAAACGTTTACAAATATAAACAACGGACGAGAAGAAGGATAACGAGGACTACACTCATTTGAAGTGGAATTAACATGAAGACTCGCCTAATTGTAAGTAGAAAACTTTTCAAGAAAATAAATCCCTAAAATTGAACTAAAAAATAAATCGAATTATTCTAACAAAGAATTAATTAATTTATGATAATTACTTGTCAGATACTGAATCAGAATTGATAGCGAGTATTTTCAGTTATTTATTGTCTCTTTGAAAATTGACGGTTGAAATGAATTTGAATAAAATTCGCATCACACTCACGCCCAAAATCAAAAAGTTGCCGAAAAGTCGATCAGAAATTTAATCAAAGTCAACAAACTCTTAAATTTCATTAAATGTTCTTTATATTAAATATTTTATCCATTTTAATGCCTTAAAATAACAAAAACAGGACGAAAACTTGAATTTTAATAAATAAAACCAAACTATAAATATAAATAAAGTCAAAGAGTTGTAATAAAACTGACAAATCATTTAATTTACAAATGAATAAAGTTTTGAATAATTTTCTCGTAAATTTATCGTTTTTTGGAAACGACTCTAGCAACGTATCGTAAAAGTTGCTGATAGGATAGAGTTAAAAAAAATATATAATCATTGGAAAAAATTTAAATTGATTGACAATAGTTGTTTTTTATCACTTTTCAAAGTAAAGGTGAAATGTTACTTCGTGTTTGTGAACTCGTTAATCTTATTACATTGTTTATTTCTTAAAGAACAATTTTTTATCTTCTGGTATTACTCTTTTGCATAATTTATTACTTTTTTTTAATAATATTTAATCCTTCCATACACAATGAATTATTATATCAAAAGTTGAACAACTTTTGAAAGAAGGAACAAGATAGAAAGATTTAAATAATAAAAATATTGCAAGTAAATCATAAATGTCATGTTTTTTTTATTCACTTCTTTTGGTTTGCCAGTTAAAAGTATAAATGTTTTACAAAACAGCTGACATTTTGATTATTTAATTTTATCGACTCGTTGCTTCTAGCATTTGAACTTGAACTTGATATTTAACTATAATAAATTGTAACAAATTTATATTGTCGTTGAACAAAAAAGTTGAAGATAATTCTGAAACGAAAACTGATTTTTATTTTTATATAAAACTACTTGTTGTTTTTAGTTTATTAGACATATATCAATATTGAAAACTTTTAGCCCCCTTTGGACATTCGCATGAACTACTCTTATGGTCTTAACTGTAGATGTCACTAGTTTTAATACGCAACCAAATCAGAAATGTCCTTTGTTTGGTTTGGTAGTTAAAAATTTAATCCAAATATTGATGTTTTACAAACAGCTGACATTTTGATTATTTAAATTTATCGATTTATTGCTTCTAGAAACTGAACTTAAACTATAAAAAATCGTAACAAATTTATATTGTCGTTGAACAAAAAGGTTGAAGATAATTCTGAAACTGAAACTGATTATTCTTTTTATACAAAAACTACTTTTTGTTTTTAGTTTATTAGACATATAGGTCAATATTGGCAATTGTTAGCCACCTATTGAAATTCGCATGAAAACTACTCCTATGGTCTTAACTATAGATGTCACTAGTTTTAATTTGCAACCGAATCAAAAATGTCCTTCTTTTGGTTTGCCAGTTAAATGATTTGATCTAAGTTTAAATGTTTTACAAACAACTGACATTTTGATTATTTCATTTTATTGACTTTTTGCACTTGAACTTGAACTATAATAAATCGTAACAAATTTATATTGTCGTTGAGCAAAACGTCAAAAATAATTGTGAAACGAAAACTGATTATTCTTTTTGTACAAAAAGTACTTTTTGTTTTTAGTTTACTGAACATAGGTCAATATTGGCAACTTATTAGCCCTCTGTGGAAATTGACATGAACTACTCTTATGGTCTTAGCTATAGATGTCACTAGTTTTTAATCTCTATTGGTCCATTGGATCTATCTTAAAGCAGATCTTAAAAACTATCTTTAAATCTTCATTGAAGGTTATTTTTAGTTTTTTTAACATCATTGACAAAAATAACTAAATAACCTGCATTGACCAGACCTTAAAATTAGTTCAAGCGAATTTCTCTAGGGGAATTACTTCGCCAATAGGAATACTTAATTTTAATACCAAAGAACAATGGAAACAAACAATGTGGACAGTTATTAATTCTTTTTTAATATGTAGGATCAAGAAAGAATGACAAAACGATGAACCATGAAGCCATTCAACGCAGAACCAGAAACATGTTCTTTATATAGACTTAAAACCTTAAATTTGAAAACAAAGTTTCATTCTTTCTTATAGGTGCCTACTTGACTTGACATAGTGACAAAAACATGTGTAAAAGTGGTAGGTGTTTATAGTGAATTATTTAAATTTTTCACCAACGCGCCTGTAAGAAGCATAATCGCTCGAATTGAATCAACAATTATTTTTGAATAAACTGAGAAATCATTTTCGTTCATCATCAACTCCTCTTTTAAATATTAACGAAAAGGTCTTAACGGCCGAAGATTTCTTATTCTTCTTGACCACACAAGAATGTAATTTTCATAACCGAGAAGCGAATACTTAATGGATTTTTTTCGTGATGAATAAGTCAAAGTTCAAATATTTTAAGTAACATAAATTTTCTTATTAGCATTTTATGAAATTTCGTTACCACTTTTTTTTTTAATTAAATGTTTTATAATTTCTATACTATTAATGAAAAATCATATCAAATCAGTCATCAAATTTACCAAGCCTTAAGACCGGAACGAATGCTTCATACACGCACTTCAGTCATAGACATCAATCAAGAAAAATAATAATTTTTCTATGATTTCTTTGATTATTATGCTATGTAAAATATTTAAATACAAATTGAAATTGTGATGGAAAATTAGCGTGAACAAAAAATAATTTAGGAAATTTTAGTTGGTAACGGATAAAAATACAAATTCCGGAGAATCAAAGTTGACGAACGGTTGAGTGACGACACGATTATGAATAGAAATTTGTTTTTATTTAATTACTTTTTAATGAATTGTTGTTTTTAATGATTTAGATCTTGATCGATTTCACAATAAAAAAAACTATTTATTTTATGATCTATACTGAAGTTTTAAACTAAAAAAAAAACTTGAATTCCTCTTCCAATCGATGTACCTTGCTTAATGGAATAAATAAATTAATAATCAGTCAATCAAAACAAATAAATTTGTAAATAATTGATTCAAATACTTCGAATTGATTGGAATTAATGTTTAAATTGAATTTCAAAACTTCGGTCATCAGTTACTGCAGGAATTAAGAATCGAGTTTTTGATGAAGATCAAGATCAAGATCAAGATCGTTTATCTAGTTTTAGATGTAACTGTTAAACTTCAATCAACTTGAATTGCTTCGTGATTGAATATATCGATATTATTTAAAGTTCTCTTAATTTTGTAACACATAATTAATTATGTTCAAGTTTTTCAAGTACAACGGCCTAAAATATTTTTCAATCGTTCAAAAATGTATCTACTTTTACTCGTCACTCGATAAGAACTTATTAGTTATTAACTGTTATATTTTAAGATGAAAGTAGCAGTTCAAGTCATTAATAACGTCCAAAGAAGTATTAATTACAACAGAAAGAACAAAGAGCGAGCAAATTTGTTAGTTATAAACTTTTTAAGTCGTAGTTTAAATTTCTTGTTCGTACATTTGTAACATTGATTAACACAACCAGAAACAGAAATAGAACACATAGAGTGATGCTCATCGCATGGTACATCAAAAAGATATGTATATGTTACTGTAAAAGTCAGATTTCGTAAATCCTAGAATTTACCGGTCAATCCTAGTTTTTGCCATTATTAAGTACCTTTTCAATAGAAATTGAGTATTATTGCTTGTGTGGGTGGTCCAATGGGCCACCCACACTGTCAAAGAAGAAATAATAATAAGCCTGACCGATAGGACTACGGTTGATAAAAAAATAAACTGGGTTAAAATCTGACTGGTAAAACCTAGGATTTATCAATATTCGGACTTTTACAGTAACATATATATGATGAAAAAGGCAGCAACATTTTTATGCAAATTAAGCAACGAAACCGAAAATCGCTCATTTAAATGTCAATGAAAACACGTACGGTGATCTATCTCTGTTCCCATTAGCTATTATTCTTCTTATTCTCATTCTGTCATTTAGTGATTTAGTCTTTAGTCTTTTGCTTTTGCTTTGAACACACCAACAACCAACAAACAGCTTATCGGATGGCAAAGTGTATGTGAATGTGGTTAATGGTCTTCCCATCCACCCGAAAATATGTTTATCTTTTAATAATTTTTTAATTACAGTCATAAATTTGAATTCAACTAATCGCATAATTGTATGTAATATTTAACACATTATCTTGAAGATTAAAACTTTAAGTTTATTGACACAAAATAAATCGGTACGGATTCGCACCGCACAACTTTCCGAAACTAGTTTTGATCGGAAAGTGCAAATGACATTTAATTGTATTTTGACAGCACTAAATTACTGTACAATTTCCACTTTCCAATTAAAATTAGTCTGACGATCGGAGAGTTCTACAAAATCGTCAGTACAATTTCCACTTTCCGATGAAAATTACTTTTACGAGTCACGAGTTAGTTCTACGAAATTGTAGTGGATACGGTCGGAAATTTACATAGTCATGGAATAGATGATAACAGTTTCTCTATGTTGTCTTCAATTGAATGATGAATACTAATATTTACTTATTTGATGAGTAATTTAGTTAGTGTAAACGTTAAGTTTCTCGCCTTTAGTAAATTATTATTATTTTAAGAATTGAGGCAAAAATTAGTAACTAATAATTAACAGTTATTTCGTGTTGTTAAAGCAGTTAAAATCATTAAAATGTACACATAAATTTAAAAAGTCTTAATTTTGATATAATTGTGATGTTTTAAGCATTAAGGTGTGCTTCCATCGAAGCTACAAAACAAAAATACACGTTGCGGGACACCGCACAACTTTCCGATACTTAGTATAAGTATATGACGAAATTAGTTGCAGAAACAAAAAAAAACGCTGGAAGGAATTGTCCCTTTGGCACGATTGTGTTGTTTTGATCAGCGACCAGCCTTCAGCTTTGTGAGGCGAGGCACATTAGGGAGGATGTCCGCTGTGGACATTCATACTTAATGTCCACAGCGGACATACAATCACATAGCACACCAGGCCAAAAAACAGATTTTCGGACTCAGGGAAGCGAGATTCGTGGAGATCTGCTGAAATCCCGAAATTGAATTTGTGGGATGAATCCGATACTTTCTTATACATCCGGTAGTATCGGAAAGTAAAAAGAGTTGCATTTTAAACATTTCGGAATATTTTACTTGATGGCGAAAGTATTAATTAAAATTGAGACGCCCGTACTTTGAACTTCTGACAGCAACCAAAAATCTGGGATTAAACATTACCCAATTATATATTATTTGAAATGGATTTTCAATTTTCTCAATCTTCAAATTTCTGTTTAAAGCCAGCAGAGAATTTAATGAACTCGACTTTAATAAACAACCTTACCAAGTGAAAATACTATTAAAATTGACGAAATTCGTAAAAATCTAATTTTGTTCTTTGACTTATTTAGGTCTGTGCGTTTTTGATGTTCTTCATTCTTGAAGAAACAAGTCAACACACAATTAGAAAGCGATCCCCTTACGCCCGACATGTTCCATCTGGAAATGCCCCAACATTCCGTCGCGATGCCGTCGAAAGAATACCATCCTGGGAGGAAATACTACAACGCTCAATGCCATACACCGAAGAATTCGGTTCCAAAGCACTGCCACTTCGCGCAGCCGTCGAAAGCATTCCGGATGTAATCTCAACAACGAGAAGATTACCACTTCGTGATTCTATTGAGAGACGTCCCCTGCCAGACAACGGTGATGACAACATGTTGGATTTGATTCCTGACTTAGATTTTGCGAATAGCGCTTTCAATGAACAGCCAGAAAAGATGATCACCTACGAACAATCGCCAACATATTCGATGAAGCATTCTTTTCAAGAGTTCGTTAAGAGTGTTTATAGTAGTCCCCCGTATAGAATTGACAACTCTCATCAGCAAATTTACTACCAACCGGTATATCCAGACTACTCGGGAGTTCCCACCTTTGGATATCAGTACCGATTTGGACGAAGTGCGAAATTTGACAACTCCATTACCAAAGAGAAGAAGATAGTTTGTTATGTTCAAGGAGCAAGCAGTCATCGAAAGGAACCCTTGACTTTTTCTCTAGAAAACTTGGATCCATTTGCTTGTACTCACATTATTTACGCATTTGCCAACTTGGACCCACACTCCTTCGCTGTGACAGCTAATGATGAGTACGATGTTGTTCAAGGTGGTTACCTATCAGTGACCATGTTAAAACAAGAAAATCCTGATCTTAAAGTTTTGCTTGCTGTTGGTGAGGCTAAAGAACTAGCCTCAAACAGGTACAGCCAAATGGTCACGTCAGCCTACAGAAGACGTAACTTTATCAGCTCCTTGATCAAATACATGAAAGAGTACAATTTTGACGGTGTTGACCTTTACTGGTTGAATCCAGGTGATGAAGAATATGGTGGACATGCATCTGACCGCGATTACTATCTAATCCTCTTGGAAGAACTCTCAGAAATCTTTAGATCACACAATTGGATCCTTTCCATCTCTGCACCGGCCAATCGTTTCCGAATTGAAGACGGTTTTGAACCAAGTACTCTCAACAGACTTGTCGATTTTGTTAATGTACAGGCCTATGATTTTCACAAAGAAAGAACTCCAAGTGCCGATCACCACTCACCACTGAAACCACGTGAAAGGGATGAAGACCTTGATCTATTCAACAATGTAGATTATGCTGTTAAGTTTTGGTTGAAGAGGGGTTTGTCTAGAGATAAACTTATTTTGGGCTTACCATTCTTTGGACGCTCATTTACTTTGCAATCAATTAATTCCACTGAAATGGGGGCAGCCATTAAGGGTCCTGGAATGGCTGGTTACTATACGCAACGTCCAGGGTTCTTAGGGTATTTCGAAATTTGTGATATGTTGCTCGATGAGAACGAAGGATGGGTCAGGGATACCGATGATGTTGGTTCTCCGTATATTACAAATGGAGATCAATGGATTGGTTATGATGATTCCGAAAGCATCGAAAACAAGGTTTGGAAATTTGTCTATTTATTTTTGTGATCAATAGAATTACATATATTTGTTCGTTCAACATATTTGTTATGCTTATCTAAATGGAATTCAAAATGATTCACTTCGTCGGGTATAAATGTGTGCCCCCAAAAAATTGTACTACTGAGTAATTAGTTAGGCTTTATCTAAACGATAACACACAATCTTTCTAAGTGCAAGACCTTTTGTCCAAATGAACACCTCGATGATACTCCTTTTTATTTCAATCTTGGTGATAATTTGCTAAAAATAAATTTGTATCAATTTTAAACCATATTTTTTAGATTTCTTACATGAAAGAAATGGAACTTGGTGGTGCATTTGTTTGGGCAACAGACTTGGATGATTTCAAAGGACTTTGTGGTGATAAGTGGCCATTACTTCGAGCAGTCAAACGTGGATTATCAGGTTGGTGGCCAACATAAGATAAATCTCTTCGAAATTCTAAATTCCACTTCTTATTCATTAGGAGAAAATATGCACACATATCAACCCGAAGATATACCAACAAAACCATACGGAACATGTGATTCTGATGGACTATACAGTGACCGCCGAGATTGCGATTCATATTTTATCTGTCGCAGTGGTTTCTCGTATCATCTGACTTGTGGTTCTGGATTAATGTTCAACCCAGAGAATGGTCGCTGTGAATACATCGATGCCAACAGATGTAGACCCGGTCAAACAATTCACATACCCAATACATTCAGAAGTCTTGATATCATTTTAAGAGACGAACGAATCTTGGACAACAGACCAAAAGTTGTCTGCTACTTAACCAACTGGGCATTCTACAGGAAAGCTGATGGCAAATTTGTACCCGAACATTTAGATTCGCAATTGTGTTCGCACGTTGTCTACGCCTTTGCTAGTTTGGATCCGGAGAGTTTGTTAATGAAAGAGTTTGATCCATGGGCTGATTTGGACAATAGTAAGTTATCATTTTTATTTTTCAGAAGAATTCTAAAAAAAAATTTTGTCCAGATTTGTACAACAGGGTTACTGCTTTGCGAGATACTCAAGTGTTGTTGTCTTTGGGTGGTTGGACCGATTCGTCCGGTGATAAATACTCAAGATTAGTGAGCGATGGAAGTGCAAGGAGAAAATTTGTTGTTGGCGTTGTTGGTTTCTTGAGAAAACATAAATTTAATGGTCTTCACCTTGATTGGAACTACCCAGTATGTTGGCAGAGCAATTGCAACAAAGGTGCTGCCAGTGACAAACCAAATTTCAGCAAATTAGTGCAAGAACTTAAAAGGGAATTCAACAGACAAAGTCCTCCACTAATTTTGGCAGCAGCTATTTCTGGTTACAAAGAAGTTATTGATGTTGCTTACGACTTGAGAACTTTGGGTAACGATTTGGATTTCATGTCGGTGATGTCTTACGATTATCACGGCGCCTGGGAGAAGAGAACCGGACATGTTAGTCCGTTGAATGAAAGACCTGGTGATTTGTATCCTCAATATAATTCGGTACGTGGTAAGTTTTTCCTTGGAAGCGATCGAAGTTATCAAATTTTTTGGCATTTCAGAAATTCGTTCTCGAATATTTGGTAGGACAAGGAGCTCCGAAAGAAAAATTGATCATGGGTGTTCCTTTCTATGGGCAGACCTTCAAATTGGCCAAATCTGATAGTGTCTCCGTGGGAGTGCCAGCCGTGGGGCCAGGTGAACCAGGAGAGTATACAAGGCAACCAGGAATGCTTGCTTACTATGAAATCTGCAACCGAGTGAAAAATCAATTTTGGCAGACAATCAAAGACGTATCCGGACCTTACGCTTACTACGGGGATCAATGGGTTGGATATGATAATCCGGAATCAGCTTATGAGAAAGCAAGTTTTGTTAAGAAACAAGGATATGGGGGGATTGTTGCTTGGACAGTTGATTTGGACGATTTCAATAATAGGTGTTGCCATGGTACTTTCCCTCTGTTAAGAGCAATCAACAGAGGTCTAGGATTATTAGGCGACACGCCCATCAACGATTGCGCCAGACCATCACAACCTATCACACCGACACCACCAAGTATCACAACAGGTATTGATAGTGGAGCTTCAAGTACTGAATCAACATGGACAAGTACAACTCAAAGGACAACAAGCCCATGGTGGACAACTGAATCTACAACTCAAAGAAGAACCACAACACGTGCAACAACAACAACAATGAGGACTACGCAACAACCTTGGACTACCACCGTTCCACCACCAGCAGTAACAATGCCCGATAAAGAACCTGAACAACCAAAGAAGTGTACTGGTGGTTATTACCAAGCTGACCCACAAAATTGCAATGCTTATTATAGATGTATCTTGGGAGAATTGAAGAAAGAGCATTGCGTTAGTGGTTTGCATTGGAACAAAGAAAGGAATATCTGCGACTGGCCAATTAATGCCAAGTGTGAAGAGCGTTTAGCTGAACCGGCTGTAACGTGGAAACCAACTACAAGGCCAACTAAGTCCCCACAATGGACTACAACTCCTAAACCAACTAGACAATCAACAACGACACGTCCCTACAGTACCACAAGAAGAACTAAACCAACAACTACACCAGCTACCCTTGAATATTGCAATAATGGCCAGTACTATGCACATGAACAATGCAATAGTTTCTATGTTTGTGTCAATGGAGAATTAGTAACGCAACGTTGTGCACCTGGTCTGCAATGGAATGCCCAAAATCAGATGTGCGATTGGGGATATAAAGTTAAGTGCATGGACCGAAAATCAGGGGCAATGCTGGAAAGTGATAAATATAGCAAAGTTAACGAAGGTGGGACAAGCCTACCTTATGAATCCTGTGATTCTGGCACATTTGCTGGTTATGCTGGGGATTGCACCCAATATCTCATTTGTATGTGGGGCAAATATGAACCGTTTACTTGCGCTGATGGTTTGCACTGGAATGGCGTAAGTGCGCTAGGAATTAATTTTAGAAACACACAATTTACCCTAAAAATTGTAATTTACAGGACAGCAAAATTTGTGATTGGCCCCATAATGCTAAATGTACCACCGAAGGAATGGGTGGATTACTACCAGGTGGTGGTGGTGGTGGTGATCCCAGTGAACCAAGTGCTCCTGAAGAACGTCTCACAGTGAGACCCCCAACAACCACCACAACAACTGAACCAGTACCTGAAGAACCATTTGAACCGCAAAGTGGTTACTTCAAAATTGTTTGTTACTTCACCAACTGGGCATGGTATCGAAAAGGTGATGGGAAATATGTACCTGAAGACATTGATGCCAATCTATGTACACACATTGTATACGGCTTCGCTGTCTTAGACTATTCTGATCTGATCATTAAAGCTCACGATTCATGGGCAGACTTTGATAACAGTAAGTCATTTTTCCTAATTTGAGCAGCAATTCATTAAAACCAAAATCTTTCTTCTTAATTATATAGAATTCTATGATCGGGTAGTTGCCTACAAACAAAAGGGTCTGAAAGTAACACTTGCCATTGGTGGTTGGAACGATTCCCAAGGTGATAAGTACTCACGATTGGTAAATAGTCCTGCTGCTCGGGCAAGATTCATCAAGAACGTCATCGAATTCCTCGAGAAGTACAATTTTGACGGGTTGGACCTTGATTGGGAGTATCCAAAATGCTGGCAGGTCGATTGCAAGAAAGGACCTGATTCGGATAAGGCTGCTTTTGGTTCCTTTGTTAGAGAAATCAAAGCCGCCTTCAAACCACGTGGTCTACTACTTTCTGCTGCTGTATCACCCAGCAAAACTGTAATCGATGCTGGATATGATGTACCAGCTCTTGCAGAAAGTTTGGATTGGGTTGCTGTTATGACGTACGATTATCATGGTCAATGGGACAAACAAACTGGACATGTAGCACCAATGTATGTACATCCGGATGATGAAGTCACATTCTTTAACACGGTACGTGAAACAAAACGGCTAATATCAAGTTTACGGTGGTCCGCCAATTTGCAATTTTTTTCATAGGATGTGGTATATTTCGATAAATTGAGTTCCAAATAGCTGAAATGTGGCGGCGGAAATTGATTTACGTACTTTTTGCAGAATTTATAACACTTTAAACTTTTTTTGGTTAAGTTGTGTATTTTTCCTTCCCAGTTCGGGTTGGGTGGTTTGGTTTGGTCTTACCCGCCCAAACCGAACCGGTAAGTAGGTTCAGACCCTATTGGGGTTAGCAGGAGGGTAGTGCCAGAACACAAACGTACTTTGGTTTCAGTGTACTTTGCCATTTTCAAGAATTTTCCCCAAGAATTACGGCAACCAACACAGCAGGACCACCGTAAACTTGATATATTCCATGGCATCTTTAATATTGATACCTAAGTTGTACAGTATTACTAGAAATATATGTGCCAAGTCTCATTGCGAAAATCGGAACGAAACAGTATGAAAATTGAGAAAATGTGCTGTCAAAAAGGTGTGATGGGATAGGTGTGATAACTTCACACCAGTACGGATTTTCCTTA
The DNA here is from genome assembly GCA_030264535.1 of Liometoxenus newtonarum. Classification (NCBI taxonomy): domain Eukaryota; kingdom Metazoa; phylum Arthropoda; class Insecta; order Coleoptera; family Staphylinidae; genus Liometoxenus; species Liometoxenus newtonarum. Next base: position 11,824 of record JARJEB010030175.1, read on the forward strand.
CGAATTAACGAATGTCATTGTCAAGTGAGCGAGCATCTGCAGCAGCATCACCACAGAGCTTCACGAACGCCAAGTAACTTAAGCACTATTGTTTAAAGAAGATGAATTCATCAACTAATCCATTTTTCACTCACGGCATTAATAAATTGTGCACAATTTGTCATATGATATTAAAAGATGCAGACAGGTCGCATTCAATATTTTCTACGTTAGAAGAATTGGAATCCTCCATGCATGTATTGCAAGTACTTCGGTCCTTTTCAAACGTAAGTAATTTAATTAAGAATTGTAACAGAACTGGAATGCAAGTTCATTATTTTCAGTTCAATATTTATAATGGCCCACAAATACAAATGGTGTGCACCATGTGTTATGGCAAAACTTTCGAAGTATACAAATTCATTCAAATGTGTAACAAGGCACATGACAATATGCAACATTATTTGAAAAACATAGAAGACGAAACGGACGTGGACGTAAAAATTGAAGAAATAAGTATTGAACCTACCAGAATTATAGTTGAACGAGAGTTTCTAGAAGAAATGGAAAATGAGAAAATCAGAAAAATTGGCGAAATAGATATTAAAATTGAGGAAAGAATAGGAATGGCAAATGAAGAAACGAGCGATAATGAAGAGATTACTATTTCTCACGAAGAAATAGTAACTGAAGAGAAAACAGGTAGCACCGATTTCGATAATCTCAGAGTAGAAAACATCAACGCACAAATGCACGATGAACGAATGGAGAAAGAGCTGGACGATCATCGAAAGGAAGGCAAACGAACCAAAGAGAAACCGTTCCTCAGTGATGTGCGTCATGCTTTGTTTGGAACCAAATACAATTTGAGAAGTCATGATCGGAGGCACATTTCGAAGGACTCAATCAGGATCGACAGCCAGCCGCTTAAAGACCGTGAGGCCGATGTGGTCTGCATGGAATGCCAGGAAGTGTTTTCCAGTGACAAACAATTGAAAATACACATGAGGAGCCATAAAAAGAAGTTTTTGTGTAAAGACTGCGGGAAAGTTTTTATGACGAAACATAGTTTAAATTCACATATTCGCGTAAGTAAATGAGTTCGATAAATTAAGTTAGAAT
>JARJEB010030187.1:0-11104 GCA_030264535.1 Liometoxenus newtonarum
AAGAGTGGAAATTTGCTTATTGCGCTCTAATCGGAAATTTTAGAAACAAATTTAATAATTCAAGAATGTGCAATTGCTCTTTCCACTTGTATTAAGTACTACACATACACTATTTCTACGACCACACAATATACTAATTTTATAGACTCAATAAATAAAGTGAAAATAACCCATAGAACAAGTGAGCTCATCTGGTTGAATGCATTCAGGCGCTTGCCAACTTCAGCTTGTGCGATTTACTTTTCCAGTTTCATTTCGTCACACTATAATTTTGTCCTTAACATCTATTCAAACATGATCATGAAACTGGCATATTATAGCAGGTCTTAATAGTATATTACGTAATAAGAGTGGAAATTTGCTTATTGCGCTCTAATCGGAAATTTTAGAAACAAATTTAATAATTCAAGAGTGAGCAATTGCTCCTTCCACTTGTATTACGTACTACACATACACTTTTTCTACGACCACACAATATACTAATTTTATAGACTCAATAAATAAAGTGAAAATAACCCATAGAACAAGTGAGCTCATCTGGTTGAATGCATTCAGGCGGTTGCCAACTTCAGCTTGTGCGATTTACTTTTCCAGTTTCATTTCGTCACACTATAATTTTATCCTTAACATCTATTCAAACATGATCATGAAACTGGCATATTATAGCACTAACATTAGTTTGAATGTAATTACTTCAGAATGAATAAGAATAAGCAATTTCATTGCCATGTCAGCAATGTCATAATGAAATTGAAATATTTACCTACCCAAAGTAGTTGTGTGCTCGTATGTGAATAACATAAAATCGTGCCATGCGCATACACATTACTAGACTTAATAATTATACCTAATCATTGAACGATTGAACGTTTATCTAATAATAATAAAAGTTTAGTACTCGAACGTAAACGCGTGCGTTCGTAGAAATATTCATAAATAAACTAAATGCAAAATTGCTTGTTGTATTTGGAAATACCAAATTCCAAACATCGCAATACTTTACGTTTTCGGTTCATGACGTCATTTTATGATGATATTGTTGCTAAAGTTAAACTAAACCAAAACAGCAATTGTCAATTCACTTTCAATGAAGAAGGTCATTATAAATCCTTAATTTTATAAACAATTTCTGTTGTTTTGTAAGTTTTATTTGGTCACACAAATAATAAGTATTTGTTTTGCAGTTAAAAGAAGAAACTATTAAAATAAAAATCGTTGAGTTGCATTGCATTTTACAGCGATGCAATTAAAATATTATGTGCTATTGTTTTATTGGTTGATTTAATTTATGTTGCTGTTATTTGTTTGTTGGCTTGGAGACTTTTATTACGGTTGTTGGCGTTTGTAAGATTGTGTGTTTGTTTTATGCACGTACCCAACGGCCGTCAATCGTGTTACGTAATAAAGCAGCTGTTTGTTGAAAATTAATTGCGAAATCATCACAAGTAACAATAAACATTTTAAATATGAATACAATGCATTCGTTAATTGTTTTAAGTTATTTGTTATTGTATTAGTTTTTATCATTATTTTATCAACAAATAAAATGCAATTGTTTCACATGTTAAATGTCGTGACGGATGATAGATAACATTTCATTAGAAAATAGAAAAGTGCGAATTCTGACTCTGAGGACAAACTGATTGATATTTATCCCAAATTACTGGCACACCAAATAGTAGTTTACGTAATAAGGTTGGAAAATATTCCATTTCTCACATAGCGCGAGTGTGAAAGTGAATGTTTTCCAATCACGTTAGGTACACTGCTTTTCCTTCGGCCACATTTTTCCATATCCACAAACAGCCACTTTTGTTAAATGTCGTTATGGATGATAGATCACATTTAATTAGAAAAGTGCGAATTCTGACTCTGAGAACAAACTGATTGATATTTATCCCAAATTGCTGGCACACCAAATAGTAGTTTACATAATAAGGTTGGAAAATATTCCATTTCTCACATAGCGCGAGTGTGAAAGTGAAAATGTTTTCCAATCACGTTAGGTACACTGCTTTTCCTACGGCCACATTTTTCCATATCCACAAACAGCCACTTTCCCTGTGCGGGAAAGTGTTAAATGTCATCACGGATGATAGATTGCATTTAATTAGAAAAGTGCAAATTCTGACTCTGAGAACAAACTGATTGATATTTATCCCAAATTACTGGCACACCAAATAATAGTTTACATAATAAGGTTGGAAAATATTCCATTTCTCACATAGCGCGAGTGTGAAAGTGAATGTTTTCCAATCACGTTAGGTACACTGCTTTTCCTTCGGCCACATTTTTCCATATCCACAAACTGCCACTTTCCCTGTGCGGGAAAGTTTTAAACTGTGCTGGAATGTTGTTTTGTTACCAGAATTATGACTTTTCTGCATTACTTTTCACGTTTGCTTGATATTGGCTAGAATTTGCCAAAGTAAACCATTTCATAGTAGTCGTAAGAAAATGTCTTTTAAATCATAGAGAATTTCAACAAAAATGAATATACAGTGTGTCCACTCCGGAAATTATATTCAACTTGGTAATTTCAAATTGCTTATTTTGTTCGATTTGTTTTTACATTTCTGTTTAACAAGAACAAGTAATTAATTAATTTCGTATTTGACATGTCAGAACTCAGTATGTAACCTAGTACACAAATTAAATGTAAATTTACCTTGGTATTTAGTAAATTGAATTTGCCAAAATGTAAAATAAGCAATTAGCAACATGCTTTTAATTTTTACCGTACTGACTTGTCCAGACAGACAGTCACTCAATTTGCTAATTTCCGTTAATTACAAATATAGTCTTCAATTGTTAGTTGTTTTTATTATTTTCATTTATTGTAGACATATACCTGCTCTTTCAAGACATAATGAAATAACAATAACACTACACTACACTACACAATTAGCAATTGTTTCGACACTGTTTTCTTTTCTTTTTACATTTTTTTCTGTTTTCTCGCATTTTTCTTGTGTTTTTTTAAGAAAAACAAAGAAATTAAAAACAATACAATAAATCACAATCAGTCATATATCCCATACGATTTTATTCGGTTTCCTATTACGTATTTTTATTTATTACTTTTTTATATGTTTATAACGACTCGAGGAACTTTTTATGTTTCCACTATATTTTAGAGTATACTCGTACATACATGATTTTATATTTTGCACAACAATTGCAAAAAATGTGAATATTGGGGTTATACGTCAATTGGACGCGGTCAATTGGACGCGCGACAATTGGACGCGTACGACAAACAGCCAAGTACGCTAAAACCAAAGTACGTTTTGTATTCTGGCACTACCCTTCTGCTAATCCCAATAGAGTCCAATAGGGCCCAAACCGAACCGTAAGACCACGCGTCCAATTGTCGCACGTCCAATTGTTTTCGCGTCAAATTGTCGCGCGTCCAATTGACCGCGTCCAATTGACGCGATACCGAATATTGGAAATACCTAAGACGAAACTATGACGTCAGCATCGACATTCCATAATCACAAAATTGATGCAAACAATTAATAAATAACGCACCATGATGTAAAATGAAAAATACACATTAAACAATTATGAAAGTTTTACGCCACGTAAAACTAGTAATTGTGATCTTCGGTATATGTCGGTAGATGCAGCTACATTCTATCTCTCTGTATCCATTTTTGTACATTTAAGTACTTATATCAGTGCATTCAGTCTTGCTAGGTCCTCCCCTTTCTACGGCAGAAGCGCCAGGCTTCCTATTCATGGATCTTTTTCCGAAGATAGGTATTTAGGTTATTGGCTACTGACGGGAGTCAGTAGTTGTCCTATGCAGGATTTTCCCATCTACCGAAAAAAAAAACTTGCTAGTTGAGGCTGATGAGGCCCAAAACAGCCGAAACATGTCCTTGGGTTGACGCTGACGATCGAATTACAAGACTGGTGAGTCGCATTGTCTTTCTTGCACAATACGCATACAATGTTAGAAGCATCTCCGAGGAGCTAAAGTTCCCACATCAAATCTTCTAATTATGAAAGTCGAAACAAAGAAATTTCAAAATAGTATAGTTTACCTAACAAGTTTGGAAAGTAAGTATTCAATTTCTCACGGGCGCGATAGATGATAGATAAAAGTGATAAAACTATTAGAGTGTATGAAACTTGCATACTTATATACATAACACACGCAAGTAAGAAGCTAATTCGAACGTCAAGAAAACAAATCTCTTATTAAGATTAATTAAGTTAGATCTAATTCTATTTAGTATAAATAAATGGTACCGGTACATGCTCGGCTCGATGCAAGTACAGAATTGATTGAGAATTCGAAATTATTGGTTATGTTATGATCGAGTGTACTGAGCAATTCTGAGCAATTATTCAAGTTCTACTTATACTTCTTGTTCAAGTATTGAGTGTTTGTTAGATATTATTTCGTTTCTTACTATTTCACGTTATACTCGTGCACGCAAAGAACAATTTCTTAAACATTTTTATTTTGTACGAAAACACTCCTTTTACAAATATGTAGATATGTCTATGCTAGTGCTTAATGGTAATTAGTGCGTGTAAATATGAAGTAACTACACTACTACACTACACTACTACAACAAACAAATCAAAACCACCTGCACACCTTACAGGCTTATTAGATGAATGTTGAATTTACTATTGTTTTTCTTTTCAGATTTAACAAGTTTTTAATTTTGCTTAACATTTCAGCACTGCAACATAATCCACATATAATCCACATATAATCCACATATAATCCACATATAATCCACATAATCCCTCCATATGTGGATTATATGGATTGTGCGGATTATGTGGATTATCAACATAATCCACATATACTCCATAAAAATCCAAAAAATCCACATATAATCCACTTAATCATCCATATGTGGATTATATGTGGATTGTGCGGATTATGTGGATTATCAACATAATCCACATATAATCCACATAATCCAAATAATCCACATATAATCCAAATAATCCACATATAATCCACATAATCCCCCCATATGTAGTTTATATGTGAATTGTGCGGATTATGTGGATTATCAACATAATCCATATAATCCACATATAATCCACATAATCCCACCTTTCACCTACCATGTTAAATTCGCATCTGCAGGTGGTGCTCGTATGGGCTCTTCCACTATTGTTCTATTGTTATGAAGATATCACGTGCAAAAACAATCGTGATGATTGATGAACATTAATTTAAAGAAATTTACATTTTGTATGATCGTATGCAGGGGGGCGGACCACCAACGTTTTCTCTGGGCTAAATAAGCAAAGTCTGGAAACTTGGAAATACAGACTGTATAAGTTTACAGTACAGTGTCCACCAACGAAGGGGCCCCCTTTGATTGAACGAAGCCTAAATGCGCCTCTGACCGTATGCGAGTCTAATATCGAATGAAACAATTCGAAATTAATTTCATCATTTAGATTTGCAATCGAAGCGAGAGTACATGACTAACACAAATTGCTGAATTGAGACATTGAAAACTAAAATGATTTTAATACACGTGCCCTTTATCTCGCACATAAACAAACCGAAAACACAACGATCACAGGAATGATTACACAAAAAAATGTATATTTACGAGAATGAGCGGAGTTACATGTTACGAGCAATTAATTTAATTAACTTTTGTTTCATTAGCGTTTTCTTATTCCGTACTTATTATCTATACACATAACTTTTACTTTTTATTTTACTCATTCTTAAAAATTAAAAAAATAATAATCCTTGTTATATTTTATTCAATTGTATTGTTCAAGCAGAAACAATAAAGGATTTTTATTAAAATTCAAAGAAAAATGAAATAATTTTGAAACAAAATCAAATTAAAAATTACATTTCCAAGAATATTAATATTAAGGTATGTATAGATGTATGTAATTACAAAAAATATTTGAAATAATTTTAATTTTTAGTAGATTCTCATTATTTCCAAAAAAAATGTTGTAGTTTTAAGTTTAACTCTAAAAAATTCTTTGATATGTTATTTACCATTAAAATTAAGTTAAAATTTGTGATTAAAGTTTTAATGATAGGTCATGGGTTTATTTGCATGCTTATGTTTTAAGGTTTTATTACATTCCTTAGCACAGCACATAAATTGAAAACGCAAACATAGTTCAAATATTTATCATATTTTTTTTGCATTTCATATTGCAATCAGTGATTTTATACTGGCAAATAAATTGAAAAGATGAAAATTCATAGAAATATTTCTGCAATTATATTTTCTCGTTGTTCTAATTGCCCAGGTAATTTTACTTTACATTTCCTTCAAATGAATTGTAATTTGCGTAAAGCCGCACAATTAAAATGAAGTGCGATTGACCTAAATCCTCAACCGACTTTTCTTTCATAATTCATCATCTGATCGCTTCAACTCAACAATCAGAATTACAAATTACAATGCATTTTTCCATTTGTATCTTGTCTTCACATTATTCATCGCAAACAAACACTGTAACAATAATTTCTAGAAATTTACTAGTAAAATTACAAGGTAAGAATTTATTATACAAAAAAGTTGTAAAATTTAACTATTACTGTAAAAATTAAGCTGTAAATTTACAATAAAGATGTAATTGTTATGTAATTTTTTCAGCTATATAGGTTGAGAAATTAAAAAATTTATTATTTTATTTGACGTTTCTTGTATTTTTATTTTACGAGTAAAATTTACTTCTAAAATTACAAGGTAAGAATTTATTTTACAAACAAATAGTAAAATTTAACCATTACTGTAAAATTAAGCTGTAAATTTACAAAAAAGATGTAATTATTATGTAATTTTTCCATTATTTTTTCAGCTATGAGAATAGACATAACATAAGCATAAGAGAAATTAAAAAAAATTATTTTATTTCCCGTTCCTTGTATTTTTCGAAGTAAAATTTACTAGTAAAATTACAAGGTAAGAATTTATTTTACAAACAAATCGTAAACTTTAATAACCATTACTGTAAAAATTAAGTTGTAAATTTACAAAAAAGATGTAATTATTATGTAATTTTTCCATTATTGTTTCAGCCAAGGGTATAGAGAAATTAAAAAAAATTATTTTATTTCCCGTTTCTTGTATTTTTATTTTACGAGTAAAATTTACTAGTAAAATTACAAGGTAAGAATTTATTTTACAAGCAAATTGTAAAATTTAACCATTACTGTAAAAATTAAGCTGTAAATTTACAAAAAAGATGTAATTTCTATGTAATTTCTCCACTATTTTTTTAGCTGTGGGTAGAGAAATTAAAAAACTTATTACTTATTTTATTTCCCGTTTCTCGTATTTTTATTTTACGACTACTTGATTTTACGATTCTTGAAATATTTAATTTTAAAAAGTAATTAATGATATCATTAAAGTAAATATTATTAATTATAACTTTCGTGGTGCCTAATTAAATCTTAAAATAAAATGTATTCGACGCGATTCAACAAAAAGATAATGCAATGTTACGTGCTAATTAAGTTTTGCCTTCTTTTGACGTAATGCAACTTTGGGAAAGGCACTTTCACTAGCTAGAGTTAACTCTATGCGCAGTGTTCCAACACGCATGTTAGTTAGTACATTACTTGCCAACCTGTTGCACATTGCAAATAATAAATAAATTCACTGAATATTTTCTTTTATTTTATTATCTACAGAGTGATTTTTAATTATTGCCTTGCGTCTAACTAAATGGGCATAAATTAATTTGTGCTCGTTACAAAAATATTAAAATATCATTATGGCGTCGATAGGGAAAATTAAATTTCATAAACCTATTAAAAAACAATTAAGATACATTCACCTGCATTATCAGTTTCTAGGTTATTATTTATAATCTACTTTTTGTTTGATATTTTTGAAGTTAAACATCCACGATGTTAACTTTTTTGTATAACGCAACGCAATAAAGGCATAGAGATACTAAGGATAGACAGAGCTTTGGCAAATAGGAGGGAAAGAGACCGCACGACAATGCTTATTTTCCCCTGGCGCTGAATATTAAGCGGCGAAACGTAAAACTAAAAAAACCAAACACGATGAAGCAGGTTTATATTTTTGACGCTTTGCCATCAGCGCCAGGGGAAAGCAAAAACAAATGATTTCTTTCACTGTTAAAAAAACTGTAAATTTACATGAATAAATTGCGTGTAAATTAAAATTACATTAAATGTGTACTTTTTAAGAATATTACTCGGAAGATATTTTTACACAACAAAATGTAAAATTAAGTTTTACGTATGAGAACTGTAAATTATGGGTTAATATGTAAACTATTACCTAATATATGTAAACTCACTCTCACTTCATGTAAACTTACAGATATTTGCATTATTTTTACATACTATAAGTAATTTTGCATCTATTTTATCATTAAAAATCGGTGTAAAATTACATATAATCATGTAATTCTACATAAATATTTTTTACGGTTTTGTCTCTCTTCTCCCAAAGGCACTAATTTGCCATCTCTTACCTTCTTAGATATAAGTACACACACTTACCACTTACGCAGGAAAAGACATATGAGCATGCGCCGTGTATCGGTCTATCCTTCTATGTCTATGAACAAAGGTCAAAAGCATCTTTTCAATAGTGCTGTTTGTTATTAAAACACCATGTGTATTACAATTTACAATATGTCGCCAGTCTAGGTATATTTATTGTGTCGTCGACGATAATTAAATTAATGTAATTACGAAACAAACTATACATAAACAAATATTCAATAATATCTTAACAATGCCACAACAAAATCGTCATAAAATAAAAACCCAAAAACAGTGATTTTGCATTATGTTCATTGGCTGACACCCTGACGTCAGTCTGTTTTTTGACATTACCTGCATTCTGTTTACTTTACCATGCTGCTCAAATAAACTTCGTGAGTCAGTTGAAAAAGTACCCAGTTCAGTTGACACGGATCTGTTTTTGTTTGTTTTTAAATGAAGTATTTTCTTAACTCACCCAGTGTAATGAGTTGGTGAAGTGGCTGGCACATCGATGGTATGCGATCGTTTGCCTCTTTCGCCAGCCATGTCTGCCAAACGTGCGAAATCCGTATCGATATCGGCCAAACGTGCGGACTTACGCGATTCCAATAAACGCACGTCTTCTAAACGTTTTTGCAGCGGTACCTGTAACAAAAAGGATTTCCAGGTTAATTAAAAACATCACTAACAAAAAATCATTAAGTACCAAAATAAATAAATTAATTAATCATGTTACGGATCAATGTCATTGGAATGACTCAATCTTAAATTGCTCTAGTTTTATAGATATATAAGTCATTTAAGTAAGTATCAGGGCGTAGCAAGGGGGGAGGCGGGGATGTTGTTGCACCCCCATTTTCAATCATATTATAAACTATTTGTACTGTAATATCATTTTTAGTACTTATAGATTTAAGTATAAGATTAAAATGTAAAAAATTTCAACACTCGCTCTAAAAAGTCCTGGCTACGCCACTGGTAAGTATATTTGAAGAAAACCAGGAAAGAACCTTGACTAAAAGACTAAAACCTTATCATGTTTAATACATCAAAATATCGTTTAAAAATCCTAAATGGAGATATTATAAAAATCGAAATAACATTTTAAAATAAATAATTTCCTTTAGTGATTATAAAACAAAAAAATCAAGGCCCCCATAAAATTCATCCGCGTCTGGTCTGCAGACAATTCAATTTCGGTTTATACTTAGCTACTTTATTGTCTATGCCAGCGTTTCCCAAAGTGCACCGGGTCGCAGAAAAATTTTGCCGGGCCGCGAAGAAAAATTGTAAAAACACAAATAACTTGATTTTTATTAAAAAATAAATTTTTATATTTTTATATTTGTAAATAAATGATTTTTTTGCATAAGGTGGGTCGCGAAAAATTTTAAAACCACGTACCGGGCCGCGGCCAAAAAAGTTTGGGAAACGCTGGTCTATGCAATACCAATACACATAATCATTTAATTTGCCATTAATAAGTATTAGTAGCTTGCTGTTTTGTTTCGTTCGGTATTTACTATTATGAATTATCCTTGCATGTCGTATATTTCATCAATAGTCAGACAAGCCAGACATAGATTACATTCATATACATTGAATAATAGATACATGTAGCCATAGACAAACAGAAAGTCAATGCCAAACGAATAAATTTAACGAATAGTTTTGAAATTGAAACAACTTCGTTACGCACTCACTACTAAAACTATACGCACCGAAAACAAACTGACAGTTGAAAGCTCGCGTGTAGGCCTTGCGCCGGACGCACGTGTAAGCCTTCCTATGTATAGGTATAATGGAAAAATGTTAATGCAGGGGTTCTCAAAGTCGTGGGTCGCACGCCGATTTTCGGTGAGTCGTGGGTCGCAAATATTCTTAAAAAATGAATGCACGTGGCGGCAGACATGAAGGCAGACCAAACGCAACTAAACTATGAATTTTAAGCAAATGAGTCGCAAAAAATGATAATTTTCAAAAGTAGGTCTAGACCCGCAAAAGTTTGAGAACCCCTGTGTTAATGTATTAAATACATAAATACGCAAGTAGATTAATAGATACATTTGTTTGAAGGACGTTTAATTCCTGGTACTGTTTTTATTATATTTCGAAATTTCTATTATCAACAGCAACACAGCAGTGCTGGTTGTTGATTGATTCTGATTAGTGTTTCTATACTCTGTAAACAAACAAAAAAAATTTACATTTTTGGTAACACCCAGTATAGTAGTGCTTGTACATTAAAATTCATTTTCCTTGAATAGTTTGCTGTTTGTTAATAAGTTACGGCAGTTACGCAATCTCATTTTAGCTTCTTTAATACGTAGATATTCAAATACGAACAAAAAGTTTGAAAACCGAAATTAATGTAGATGTAGATAGTAGTATTTGTTTTACTATAAAGGCTTACTTACACAAGTGTAAATGAAATGAATAAATAAATTTTCACATAGAAAATTACAACTTTTATTTTTTATCTACGGAAGCGTTAATAGCAATTCATTAACAATTTTAAAATTTTTAAGTTAATAAACAAAAATATATGAAAAATTGTATACCTATGAATGAACAGAATAAAGAAAGATAGGTAAATTTAAAAATTAT
>JARJEB010030189.1:0-14308 GCA_030264535.1 Liometoxenus newtonarum
AAATATGAAATTATACAGGGTGTCCCAACGATTAGGCAAAGCTCTGTTTTTGATAGTAAAACTGAGAATTTCAAAAAAATGAATTAGTAAAAGTTTTGTAGAATGAATAGGCGCACAAGCTAAAATTATTTCCAAGAATACAGGCTATTCCAGAAACCAGATATGTTCAAAAATAGCATTTTTTAAATGAAATCACAAACTTTTGATATCACATTGAGATACATTTTTACCTGCTTCTGTGTCTTCCCCTTGTTCATTTTAGCGAAGTAAAACGAAGAAGAACCAAGAAGAAATCTCATCTTACATTTTACATTTCCTATTTTCACAAATACATTCAACACTTCTTTCTGTATATATCCTTATATCCTGATGCGTACCCAGCTATATGTAGATGGAAATATGGGAAATTGAACCGCGCCTGGTAGCATAGCCCCTGAGCCCAGATGTGACCGTCGACGGTACGGTGGTGCTGGTATAGGCACATCCACATCAGCATTTTAACTATTATTATGCTGATGGCACCATGATAGCCGGATTACACTTGCAATAAAACCGAGCGCTGATACATATCAATGCAACCTCAATATGCTTCGCTCTTTTATTTATGACCCAACGACTCGGTGACAGCAAGGGACGATCTCCGCCTCTAGCTCCGCAGCGCTCCGAAGCAAACTTCTATTCCAATTTATACGTTCTCCCTGATGTTTTCTGTTCCTCCATGTAAGTACCTACATTTCTAGCGTGTCAGGAAAAAAACTACAAACACAAATAGGGCGGCATGAACAAAAACATGTATGCATTTAACTACAATAATCTTTTACGCATATGTGTATTACACCATTAGCTGTTAGCTATTCCTACGGGAACACTAACAAAATTTTCATGAAATCGAGTAGTCAATGTTCTAACCAGTACACTTGGCTATTTCCATGCAATGCTTCATATCAATATGTGCAGTGGTTTAACTGGAAAGTCATGACAAACACACATTATTTTACTTTTTGTAATTAATATCAAAGCAAAAGCTGAGTTCATTTTTCCTCTTTGTTAGTTGCATTGGTAGTTGAGTATATGTGCCATGTGAATGTGAATAAAGAAGAATCTATTTAATGGATAACGATGGTCGATGGTAATGGTAAATTCTGGTAACGACATTAAACGACGATATGATACCGCCAAGACTGTAGTGATGGTAAAAGATTGGTTAAGGCATCGGTAAATGTGGATGCAGTGAACGAACGAACTCGAACAAGAGGAAAAGTAAGATAGAGTATATATCTTTAGAAGTGAGTCCGGGAGGATTGTAGGTTGAGAACCCGGACTAGCCTCGGAAAGCCCGTGTAAAGCCAAGCCCGCTGTACGTACGAGAATAATGTGTGCGCCGGGGATTCCGAAAGGTTTCCTTTCGTTGCGCTCGTTTACTGTCCATGGCCATGCGGCTCGATCAAAAACACGTTACATTTTCAAATGAAGAAATAAGAACTTCTGCGCTAAACATATAGAAACATATAGGTAAACAAATATAACTACCAAACAAACACAAAATAAAAAAGAAAGAGCGAGGTCACAACGCACAACTTTGTTTTGGCTTATCGTGACCATAATCTTATATCATTCTCATGTGTATGAGCAACGTTGACAGATAAGCTTTTGTTTCTTGTTTTTAAACCTTTTAAGTACATTAATAAAGCATTAAGTCGTCTTAATGTGTTTTTATGACGTCACATCAACGGGTTGCGAATAAGGAAATTTTTGTGTGGATCTTCAAGTGAAGGACCTTCTTTCACCGTCGATATATAAATATTTGGGCAGAATTTTGTTGAGAATTTTTACTCCCTGTTTTTAGATTATCAACACATCTGAGAAAAAGGGTCTTTAACTAAGCCCAGGAGTAAATTAATGCAAAATTTCCAATTCTTTTTGAAGTAATCATTTTGAGATATGACAGCAAATACACATACTTAACAAATTTTGATGTAGATGTAAATTCGGAAGGTGCCTAGATGTTAAGTAAATTGCAAAAATTTACAAATCAACAAATCACCCCGAAACAAACAACGAAATGGAAATTTTGCTAAAAAGCCATACTAAAAAAAAAAACGTAACATCAGAAGAAGAACATCAGTAAGTATGCTAGATATAAGAGAAACGGAAGTTTACGGCGGCCATTTTCCTATTTTTATATCTGTTTCATTTCCGTTTTATGTGTCTTATTTATCCACCCTTGCACACGTCACTTCCAGTATTTTACAATCTAATCATGGGGAACGCACTGAGGTAATCCCACGTTATTTCTCTTGGTGTGTTTCCATCCGGCCAGTAAAATATTGCCGGGAAAACTAAAGGATTTTCCAGGGGGAACGTGCACGTCGACTTCATCCGCGTGCACGATTCCACTCTACCAGCCGCCCGTCGCTCTCTGCCCCAACTCGATTCTCTCTCTTCCACCTCAAACCTTCACAGCACAGCATTCTGAAACATTCGGATCAGAATATATAAAATAAACTAACACGAGAGACACGCTCGCACTCCACCGTATAGCTAATACAAATATACGTATATGTGTATGTATGTAAACATTTACATTTGCGCAAGATACATATTTTTTTATTTTTATAACAAGAAAAAAATATCTCATTGAACACGCACTTCTACAATTTTATTCGGGAATTGAGGAGTTGTCTTGAAGAATTTTTCTCTTGAGAAGGAAAAGCAATCTATATATCTTTGCGTAAGCAAGGACCTTCTCAGTCTAATGAAGAGTTTCTAGTTAGTTTGCTATATTTTGGTTAGTTTGATTTGATTTTACCGTTAGACAACGAGACGAGTCAGGAGAGTTTCGAAACCGGGCTATAGTTGTGATGAAAGGACTGGGAAAGTGGGAAAGAGGGTTGAAAAGGACTCAGTTTAAATTGCTCGTTAAAGAGGGATTAAGGATTCAAATACGCCGTTGCTTCGTGCATTTAAATTGGATGCGGTTCCTTTTAGCATTTTTCGAGAAGCTCTTTCAACGTCCTTTTAACTAATTAAATTCTGAAAGAATGCATAATAAAAGAAAATTAAATTGACCCGTAAAAAGCAACTCATCAAACTTTCATGGAACCAATAAAAAAAGCCAAGGCAACTATCAAGTAATTAATAAAACCAAACCAAAACAAACAAAAACGCGAAAAACATTAGTACACAACCCCGCGTGCCATTGATTCACCAAAGACACAAATTTTCTTAGAGGATCAAATGATTCGGAAGTGAAGCTCGAAGGACTTAGCCCGTCTTACACTTGGCATATCCTAGTTATCTCGTTTTATCTCTCGGCAAAGACGTCTGCTTGCTTCATTCGTTTCCGACACGAGACAGACAGTTCTTTTCGTCTTTTCCTTTTCCGTATAGGTAGGATACCAACTTACATATCGTACCTATATGTTCACACAGACAGGGGCGAGTAGTTGTGTAGTCTTTGGACCGTCTTTAGCTAAAACCCTGATGCCAGGTGTCGGTGCTAAGCCGCAAGCCGCTTCATTCGCTTCTGGATTTATCTAATACTGTCACTCTTTTACATCTAAAACTGGTCAATTGATTTCCCACGAGCACTCTACAACCTGTACAAAAGAAGTTGGAAGAAATAGCAGAGGAAATGAAATGTTAGAGAAGATTTGCCTTACCAAACTCACAGAACAATATCATCAGATGAAAGTTTCTAATGGTTCTAGGTTTTTAAGTAAAATTGAAGGATTTATCCTTTTTCAGATGATAATTTCCTAAAAAAACTCTTCTGTTTTGTTATTAAGGTCTATTAAAAATTTATTATCCTTCATATAGTTTAATTGCTTAGTATTTAATAAAACTGCGCGTATAGTTTTTCACCCGAAAGAAAAAATAAAAGTCTGGTTTCAGTTTCAGGGAGCAACTTAAAGCATTAAACCCGAAAACCGGAAACTCAGAAAAAAAAACTCATGCAAAGGTAATGTGGTGTATAATTTTCAGGTGATTACGTTACAATGAGCTACCTGTAGCTGTATAGCGTTTCAATATGGTAAAGAATGCGGATTACTGGTTACTAGCAATATATTTTTTGTTTTGTTTTTGATTTTACCAATATCGACCGTGAACAGCGCCCTGAATCAGTAATATTGTTATAATCGAATGAATATATCGAAAATCCATTAAGGTTAAATGCCGTGTTAATTTAAGAGTAAGCTTGTCGGAATCACGTGAAATTGAAATAAAAATACCTTCGAATAGCGATTTCCGGGGTCATATAATGGATTTACGTAACAAGCCGCGTGTGAGTTTTTACACAATATTTCGGGCATTTTTGTTCTTTACAACTTTTTAACAATTACCTATACTTAACAGATTAAAAACATTTGCAATTTTTTTTTTGTCAATTACGAACAAATTCAAATGGTCAAGGGCTGAAGGCAAAATGAAAACATGAAACAAACTATAGCTTTTTATTATTTTTTGCACACCCAGTATTGATATGTACATTTTATGCAACAGAATTTGAGATAGTGTAGTTGCATAAGACGTTATCTAAAAACGCTATCGACAAAACTGTTTTATTTCCATTACATAACAGTGTGTTATGTCGATCTTCTTCTTTCTCTGTCCGTCTTTTTCTTTCTTGTTATATGTTCAATCCAGTAATACTTAGACTAGACAATTGTTGTCTGGGTTGCATACGTTGACGTTTTACTCTGCGTTCAAGCAACATTAGCGATTTTATGATTTAAATTAGCATATTGTCGCTAAAATATGATTGTGGGTGTGTAAAAAATAGTTTTTGCAAGTCTTGTGTAGAGAAGGGTCTTATGAGCGAGTGTTTGGCGAGCTTGAGCGAAACGAGTTCGAGTAATAAAATGAAGAAACGCAACTTGTTACGAAAATAACTATTGCCATATTAACCATACCTAGGTATTACATTTGTACATTTATTATTATGATTATAATTAGGATTAGGATGACATTTTATTTCTTTAGTAGATACTAAATTATCATACCTAATGATATTAAAGTTGCATACCTATAATAAAACTTTCATGCGTTTCATAGTTTAATTACATTTGATATTTGAACATTTGAAAAACATATTCGAATTCATAAATTTTAGCGAAGAAATCTGATGCCAAAAGCCATAGGATCATGCATGAAAAGAAAATAAATAAAACGTATATCGTATACTTTTGAGTATGACTATATGAACATGAAGGTGGAACGTGTCATGTGGCTCATAATTTCGTTTATGTTATGTTAAGATTACTTTTATGATAACATAAATCGACGCTTTCAGAAGTGGACAGTTTTATGATATTGCACCGCTTGTTTGCCTATATCTATAAGTCTATATACAATACTACAATACACCATACTTTATTTTTCCATACTATACCAAGAAAATACATGTTTTTGTGTTTAGTTCGTTTTTTGAGATTAGATACACAATTTGCAAACATTTTTTTAATTTGTCTTCGAAGATGGAAGAAATAATTCTAAAATTGTACAATTAATATCTTTATATAAATTCACAACAAAGGTTATCTCTTAACTGGGGATCGAACCCAGACCTCTAGCATATCTATATAGTGCTATGTTCTACATTCTACTAATTAGACCACTTTAACAGCTCAATCCTGATCTAATTTGTATAGAACACTGCAATAGTTATGCTAGAGGTCTGGGTTCGATCCCCAGTTAGGCCTTTTTTGGAGTATGATTTGAAGTATTTTGCGTTAGGCAGATTTGAAGTATTTTGCGTTAGGCAGCCGCCATTTTTATGCGGGGGAAAGCCACCATTTTTATGGGGGGGGGGCAGCCGCCATTTTTAGGCGGGGGGGGGGGGCAGCCGGCGGTTGTCAAAATTTGTGTAAAGTAGAGAGATTTTTTTTGGAGTATGATTTGGTGAGCTTGTAGTATTTGTTATTTTATGAAAAGTGACTTAAGAAGCCATAAATAAATCAAAAATTTTCCAAAGAAAATGGAAGAAGAAAGAGATACTTTTGTGTTTCAAGGGTTCACCCTATCCCTGCCTATATACTATATGAATCTCTATTACATTCTATCATTTTACCCTCTCTGATTTACCAGGAAAGTCCTATCCTTCTTCATTCCACAAGTCCCCTTTCGTCTCTAAACCTAGATATGTATATCGTCCTTGTACTTTATACAAGGTCCTTGAAAAACACAAAATAATCTCAATAACGTGGTTTTACGAAAGTAGAAAACTTTCAAAATAAAAACAAAAATATCTGGAAGTATTTCGTAGGTTCTTCACAACTAAAACTCGGAAACGTTTCAGAATCTACTTTTCTGAGTCTAACTTCAATATACTTTGTATATATACATCTGGTAAAAGTTTGTGGTATGGGGGTTGGTCTAGCATCCGGTGCCTTTTCATTCACATAGGTATATATATATATATGTATACAGTGATATACGAAAACGCGATCCATGCTATGCCCCCTTCTTTGAAACACGAAAACGCCACCAAGCCTTGATTGGCCCGAGCTCAACTAATCCCACTTTAGTCCCGGCGGTCGCTCTGGACTACCACCCGGAATATATTCCGGACCTTCTGACTTTAAACGAAATTGCTGCCGAGCATCGTGCGGCTACCGCCACCGCTTTATATATGTATATATACATCGCACCAACACCAACACCGACAGCATTCGTTTCCTTCTACTGCTTGCTTACTCTATTACTACTACGGTGCTCGTCCTAGAACCTACACAATATCACATCAGGCGAAATTATTTGGGATTTCGTTTTAGTAAAGAGAATGAGAATACACCAGCTATGGGTAAATGCCATTCAATGGACTCGTGTTGGAGCTGGAAAATGAACAGAATGGAATAAAGAGATCTTCACGTCCTTACACTCAGAGGCGGATTTACGCATTGCCTTCATGGGCATTATATACAGTCTGAGTATTCACGTATCCACATTTTGGATAACTGGGTAGACCTACAAATAGTGTTCGTCCAGGGCTTCTTAAATTAGCGGTCCGCCCCTGATGCTTATGCAGTCACAGTTTTTTTGAAATAAACAAACTCTCTGATGGAAATTCTGAAACGCAACCAGGAAAGTCCCGCAGAAAAGTAAATACCTATAATATTTTCATTTGGATTTCATAATTATTGACTTGCTTGTAATAGTTTTCCAAACAAATCTAACCGGAACTAAACTTCCTTCGTGACTTCAATTTGTGCAATATACGACTATATGGAGTATATTCTGAGGCTGCAGATAAAGTTCCTTTTCTTTACTCTTTATTTGTATATTCTTCCTTTTCTCAGGCTTTCTGCTGTGTTATAGTTACTATCTTTCTTTATATGCCTTTTGGCTGCCACCAGACTACGTCTTCTGTAGTTGGTGGTGGTCCTGGGTGTCGCGACTCGTTCAACATCCAAGTGAATCGAAAAGGTATGTATGCGGTATGGAGTAGAGAGAAAGAGATTTATTGGTTGCAGCATAGACGGGAACAAATGGGCCGCGTAATCGATACTGATATCGGAACGGAGAAAGATTTATCATTCAGACATGAAACAGACAAAGATGTTGCTTCATCTCTTTTATAGTTATATATAACTTTCAACTTTCAACACAACAATGAAGATGAGACCAGACGAAGATGAAAAGAGAGGAGTAAAAATTAATTTAAATAATATTTAATTCTTCAACTTGCAACATAAAAATGAAGAAAAATTCAGAAAAACTTTAAATATATACTCGTATTATTCGATTTTAATATATCTGGGGCATTTAGGGATGGAATTTCTTTTTGTTTTTCTGACGATATCAAAAGAAGATGAGGAAAGAGTATAGGAAAGAGGAGAAAAGGACATTTTAAGGAAGCAATTTTACGAATCCAGTGTGCATCCTCGCGTAAATCACCGCTGTTTGTTCTAGTCAAAATGAATAATCGTTTCAAAGTGTGTGCCGGCTTTTTCAGTACACAAAATGTCGACGTGTGTGAATATGTGCGCACAAGAGCCTTATGTTTTCGTTCATAGCATAACTCGTATATGCCAGGACCATATTCGTATACGCGAGCAAGAAGCGAGCACGCAAACACCAGTTTTGTTTGGTTGTGCGCGTTTTATTGTGGCAATAATATAAAATGATAAATGTCCTTTTGCTCTTCGCTCTCCAAAAAGCTTACATCTGGCACTGGTAGTGGATCCAGAACGTTTTATTTCGTTTTCATTGTATTTATATATGAACTCACGTCCTTACAAGGACTCTAAACCCAATAAGCTCCAATAGATGAAACGAAATGTCCAAATTTTGATGAGACTTCGAATTTCTCAGGGCGACTTATCCTAATTTAAAAGCCATTGCAATTTGACTGTCAACTACTTAACTACATAACCAGAAATGTCAAATTGCTTAACTTACATAACCTATAACTTATTAACAATGTTGCAATTTAATATCTTAACGCTTTTATCCGCGACTACAAAGTAAAACAACAATTATTAGGTGTGTATGCATTAGGCGCATATAACTCACATTAATACCACTCGCGAATAATGAGCTTGACACACGTTAATAATGGATCCATTATTCCTCTAGAGGTTTATTTTACGTCAAGCAGAACGCTTCCCTGTATTCAATAATGAAATGTCACACACGGACTGCTCATCTAAAACGTCATCTATTGAACTGATGTTGCGTTCGGATATTCAGACAGAGTTGGAGTGTATAGCTGGAGTAGCATTGGAGAGTGTAAAGAATGGTCCATTCACCCTTCTTGGACTAGCCGAACGACTAAAGAGCGTTTAGAATGGAAAGAGTCAATAGAAAATAGCCGAACTTAGAATAACCGAACGACTAAAGAGCGTTTAGAGTGAAAAGAGTTAATAGAAAATAACCGAACGCAGCTTGAAATATCTCATATATGACAGTCAAATATTGTCTGTCAAGCAAACGTCAACGTCACACTTACGTCATTCGGGTATTTGTGGACGTATTTGGTGTTTATTTGTGGTTCATATTGGTTTGGTTTGGTTGGAAATGAATCAAGTCTTTTGGCAAGTCTATAAAATCCGAATCAGTATTATTGGTATATATTACCGAATCGGCTGAAAAATATAGAACATCGTCACTTTGGGCTTATTATTCGATGCTCAAAAGTACACTGAATATTCACGAAAATGTGAACATTGACACGTTTTGTTGTTTGTGTTTGTGTTCTGTGTTTGTGTTTTGTGGTTTTCAAGCAAAAAAAAAGCCAGCGCATTTACATTAAAGAGAGTGTATGACATAACAGTTTTTCAAGTTGACGGTTGTCAAATACTGTTCAAACAAACGTCTTCACACTGTAAGTTGAATTCCATGGTTGAATTTTTTAAGTTTGAAAGCCATACTGCAGTATAAAAATTAAATTTTGTCGTCGCGGATTAAGTATAGTTAAGTATAGTTCAGTTCGAGCATATACGCTATTATATGCTCGGGCGATTATCGCGCGGCTCGCTACGCTACGCCTCGCTACGTAACCTTCGCCTTCGCGTATAATAGCCTCTATATGCGCTCATTGAATAAACTATTATCCGCGACGACCAAGTAAAACAACCATTATATAACCCACATTAATACCACTCGCGAATAATGGAGCTTGACACACGTCAATAATAGGTCATTATTCCTCTAGAAATTTACTTTACGTCAAGCACAGCTCTTCGCTGCATTCAATAATGAAATGTGACACACGGACTGCATTTAAAACGTCAAGTATAGTATTCAATTCACGCATATGCGCTATTATATGCTCGGCCTCCATATACGCTCATTGAATAATATACTATTAGTTGTCAATTAGACTCAATTATTGCTAAAAGCGCGGCCGCTGATATTTTAGAACAACAAAATTATTCTGAAAAGCGTGGCCGTAACTCTACCTGTAGAAACCCGGCAAAAATCGAAGTAGAATTCGCAGTAGAATGGCTTGTTTCTGGAAGAGTTCTATTGCACATGTGGCAGAGTTGCTCTACTCTACTTACCCCCTCCACCTCGAAACACACTACTAGCCTCACACTATACCCGCGTAAACTGTAGAGTAGAGTAACTGGTAGAGGTGCGTTTAGTCCAACACATTGCGCAAGTTGTGCCTTTTCTTTTTGTTATCATTATTTGTTAATAATTTTAATATTTTAAATAACAAAAATTGAAACATGAGGTTCACGGAGGATGAAACATTTCAACTCATAACTTTATATGGTGAAAACGAATGTTTAAGAAATTTAAGTAGAAATTCGTACAGAAATAAAAACATGAGACAAGCAGCGGAATTTGAAATTGTGGACATCATTTTCCTGTACGAAAAACAAAAACAACACCAGAACAGCACTAGTACTAGATTACTCTCCCGCTGCTCTGTTTGGGTAGAATAGCCAGCAGAGTCTTGTCTCCTCGCTACTCTTCTACGAGGAACTATACCATTGTAAACTTGGCAATAGATTCAGATATATCAAAAAAAAAATGTACGAACATAAATAATGACACATTAAAAACCCTAGAAAGTTTTTATCAAAGCACAAATTGAAGTGTCCGCCAGTCCCAGCCAATCAAGCTTGACGCAAGCTCTCTGCAATTTAAATTCCGGAATTGCAAATGCAATTTTATCAATTCCGGAATTGTAAGTGCATTTTTATCATTTTTAACTCATTTTGATAAGAGTTTAGCAGAAAAATAAACTGGTTTGCTTACAAAAAGTTAAAGTAAATTGAAAAATTTGATTTTTTTATGGCTGGCAACCAAATTGATAACTTTGATTTATTGCAGAGCTCGCGTGTGACTGACATTTCGTAAAAAAATTAATTTTTCAATTTTGTAACATTTTACAAGCAATAGAAGGCCCATCTTAAGCATAAAAAAATTTATACAGTACATATTTTAACAATTTCCCATTTCAAGTCGTGTTAAGGTCTTGAAACAGACGTACAGTTCGTTTGAGAACCGGATGCAGTTGCGTCCAGACGACACCCGGACCGGATATGAGTGTTAAGAACTTATTCAATTATCTTCAACTGCCTGAATGATGATTTATCCCAAACGTTAAATTACCAGTTTTCATAGCAGACGTTTCAACCTCATTTAAAATCTGCATTTTTGAATGGATTGCTAACTTTTTTCACTGTATACGCAGTTAAAACTAATTTAAGACTCCTTGCAACTTAGCGTGTATGGGATTCTCATTGATTTACAATTCATAAAACGCAGCAAATATAAATAATTAATATTTAAATCGATATGAGCTATGGAACCTGCCTTTCAGTCGTAGGATCAGCACAATTTATTGGGTATTTCAGCTCAATGATCTCTCCATTCTTCTCTTTTAATTGATCCTGATTTTCCATATAAAATTGCACAAGCTCTGATAATGTGGCAAAGGTTTCACCACCATATAAATCATAACAATCTCCAGAGTTTTGTATTTTAATATGTGTAACTTCACCATTTCGCCTACAAATATAATACCAATTAATTATGCAGAAAAACCACAAAAACATTAGTTTATCTATGGCTTTCCCTGATTCGAAAATATTTCATATCCTTCTAATATATGTATACTTGTGAATAAAGGGGATCAGAATTACGCATCTTCAGATCAATGCAAAATTTTGTTTAAAAAATCTAAATCAAAAGGAAATCAAATTTACACACCTTACTGATAGAGTAAAATTGCCTGGTTTGGTTGAACTATGTCTTACTAAGAAGCTGGAATCTTTTCCACATTCCATTAATAATTTTTCGGCATCCAACCCACTTATTGTAGGCCAAAACCACCTGGAAAATATTTAAATGTAATTAGTTTTTTTTAAAACATACTTAGATTATATTATATTAATCCTATAATAGACAAGCTCGAATGTAAATAAACAAAAGATAATGAGAAAGCTTTAGGAAGTTTAGTAAAAAGAGTGTTAATGTAAACTGTCACACGTAAGCATTAAAAATTAGTGAATTTGTGAATAGTATTGAATTTTTTGGATTTTCACCTTCTCGAACTCATTTTACACAATTCGTATATTCCTATCACTTATCTTGTCATTAAAATAATTGATTTTATCCACATCTATAATCCACATTGTACATTCCGAGGAACAACTGCTGCCAGTTTGTATATGGGTGCCATCTTGTATTTTATGGCCACTTTTTTTTCACTTAGGATGCGTTCCGATTCAGCAGCTTGGAGATATGTTGTAATGAGGTTGTAACTAGTAAATAAATATTATATTTTGAAAAATATGTACACATGTCGTTCGGATATTCTGTTTTCTGCACTTGTGCAATGGCATTGTCGTTCGGTATTTGATGTGCTGTGAATTTTGTTCATGCACAGTTTACTCAAATTCCTGATTCCGTGTTTTCTGTGCGCGCATACATAACCTTAAAATCTAAAGCGGAAACAAGGAGGCTAAGCAAGGAGGAGTCGCTTTGCTTACTACTGTGCACAGAAATAGCGTGCGACTCATGACTGGACTGCGTTTGCACAGGTAATAGGAATTAATAAATTAACGCACTCCAGGGGTGCGTTCAGAGTGAGGGCCAAGGCCGCAGGAGGAGACTCCATATGCAACCAAACGGACACAACTGCTAAAACAGAAACCGACTGCAATAATATCCGTAAGTACGAGGCCGTGAACCTATAAACGAAAATTAAAGTGAAGGTAAAGGCAAAACATGCATCTAAACTGTATCCCCTTCATGAAATGTGTATAAAATGCAGGTAAAACATTTTCAGAAGGGGGCTTAGATATGTTTTGTCTCATGTTCAATTGGATTTTCGTCTACAGATCTTAACGCCTCGCACTTACAAATAGTATGCCTTGCTGTTTTCTGCTTTAGCCTCGGTCGTGTACGTTTGGTTGCATATGGACTCCAATTCTCTTGCTGCCGATTTACGGCTTCGTTCTAAATCATTCAAAAAACAGTTGCATATTATGCGAAAAATAGTGACGAAGAAGACTATATGTATTGTGGTAGGCGATTTATTAATACAAATAACAAAATCGTCCTTCGCAACAAATAACGTGAATTCTCCTCAAATATCTTACAACTCACTATATGGAAGGTCACCCGTCACCGTTTAAAAGCATAGGAGCAAGTAGCCTCAAAGAGAGAGAGAGAGAGAGAGAGAGAGAGATAACTATAGGGAGCGACGAGGAAAGGCAGAATGAAAACTGTGACCCATGCAAACCGAGTATGTGCAAAAACAGCTCTATCCCTCTCGAATTCTCATGCTATTCCATGATGGTGTTTCGACCGATGGTGTATGCGCAGGTGCGTGGAGATATAAATATCGGTAAATTTTAAATTTTGAATAATAACACGATTCAAAAAGATATCTTTATACTTTTAAAAAGTATTAATTTAGTTAATTGATTTCGAACATAATACGTCGTTTTTTGGCTTCGCTTAGCAGATTCGCAGCGACCAGAAGAGCGCGACGGCGTGTTTATGTACTATACAAGTGCGCACGCGCAATATGTATAGGCTTGGAGTCAAAGATTTCGGACACCACTTACCTTCACATGAAAGAAAAAGACGACATGAATTGCAATCGGTAGTGAGACTTCCTTTTCTACGCGTTTTGTAGACGGAGATGCGCTTGAGAACGTTACTTTGGTGTAAATCTCATAAAGTAAGGCAAAGTAAGCTTTACTTTTCGAACGCTTACTTCGCGTGTTGTTCAAATGTTATCAAACACTTGCCAACTGTCATAACATAAAACTAGACTAAAGCCAGTAAAATCTAAAATCACCTGAAACCGAGAAAGAAATGGTTTAAATATTTTTTTCTAAGTGTCAGAAACAAACAAATCGTGTACGCAATGTATTCAACTTGTATGACAGCGATGCAAATAAATAATAAAGCAGAAGGAGAGCGATAGAAGCGAAGCAAGCGAATGTAACAACCTGTAAAATTAGCGAAATAAAGTGATTGAGGCCGTTCTGAAGCGATTAAAGGTGAAAGAAGAGTATTTTATACTATTCCTGACAAAAATTCCTTACACATCCGAAGTGGGATACGAAATTATGTGCCGTAGAAAGACGAAACGATTGTACCCGCGGAAACACGTGAATTTGGAGTATGATTTGGAGGTTAGCTGGCGAGTGACACGATAAAAGATTAGTTAAGATTTTGTCAATTTTGGGTTGAAAACGAGTAATTAGGACGACTTCAGTGAGATTGCAACGAAAAGAGGAGTGACTGAAGTTAAATTTGAGTCACGAACAAAGTAGCGGAGATGTTGGTGATGCAGGCGACCCAAAACCGAGTCGCGTGGAATCAATGCTTATGA
>JARJEB010030199.1:0-17833 GCA_030264535.1 Liometoxenus newtonarum
GCAGGGCATTTTTGGCGCAAGTATACAAATATTTGGGGAAATTCGGATTCATATATAATATATTATGCGTTTAATTTCTGAGCACCAAATCTGGGAATAATATTTCCAATGTTTTATGAATGACTATATAATTTGAAATAAATCAAATTTTTCTTATTTATGGCTGGGTACCATAGGCCAAAATTCTACTGTAATTAATACAACAATGTTGCACATGTCTTCATGTACCAACGCAAAAAATACAAGAATCATTCATGCAACAATGAAAAACTATTGTCAAACATTGCAAATAGGTATATTAATCCTACTTTCGGTAGTCAGAAATTAAACGTATAATATATTACATAAATCTGAATTTCTCTAAATATTTATATAGGTACTTGCGCCAAAAATGATCTGCGCCCAATTGTCTCTGCGCCGAAACGGACGCGCCCAAACGGTGGCGCCCAATGGTCCTAGACCGAACTGCTGACTAAACTGGAAGTGGAGAAGTGCTGAGTGCAGACTTGACATAATTTACTGATTATTGGTTATGTATAAAGCAGTGCAGATTATAGGGTTGGCACTCGCTTTCGAAGCAGTGCAGGAGTGCACCCAATTCTAAGAACTACAATTGCCCTTCGACAAAGAACAGTCATTTATGGCGTCATATGCACGACAAAGAACACTTTAGTGCAAAGTTCACTAACCAGTTCAGAGAGCGCTCCGACAAAGAACAAATATCTCCCAACTCTCACTTATTTTACCTTTATCTCTATGTAATGACACAGTATTTTTCCATTTCTCATTTATTCATTTGCTTTCGGTAGGTTGAACGTAGGGAGAAAAACGGACGATTAAATAAATATCATTTTCTTAAATGACAATGGGAATGGTATTGACGTCGAACGTGGAACATTGAAATAAGAAAATTGCCTCTTTGCCCTAATGGCTATCGTGATTTTTGGGTCCAAGATTTTTACAATTCGTGATTCGAGAGCATTTCAAGATATTTTCCATGAAGGCACCGATTTTACAATTGAGAATAAGAGAATCTGAACGACAGAACGACAAAAAAATGTAAATGTAAGAAGTAAATTTTAAGTATATCATTTCACGAACGCACTATGTTTTCAGTTTATAGGTTATGTATGCTCCCAGCTCCCAGCTCCCATTTGCTGCATTCGATTCTAATTAACGAGAAGCAAAAAACCTGATGCCGATTGTATTTTTCCATTGATTCTAATGCCTCCAGATGGTTTTCCATCTCAATTCGTTACAACCAAACGAAATAGCATTAAACAGAACTGCAAAATGAAATTACTTTGCATTGGACCTTTCTCAAACCGCTTTCGGCCAGCAGGAGCGCAGTACATTTACTTTCACAGTTAGGATAAAACCATCCGAACCTGCTGCGGTTCCCTCTTATATGCATGTCCTTTGGTCACTTCATACTCTGTTAAAGTAACCGCTAATGGAAACACCGATCCCCAAAAGACCTTTCAGTGTGTGTGTCACTCAAAGCTCTCTAAATTTAATAAATTCCATTACTTTCATTTCAGAAATTAGAAATTAACCACGTCACCAAACTGACTTTCATCTTGCTATGCTACGCACAAGAGTAAGACGAATGGAACACGTCCTTAGTCCTTAAAATATTCGGTGATTTGATTGATTATGTGTACTTAATATTGGAAGCGCGTGGTTTCCGCTTTTCACCAAATACCATCGTATCCCATGGACCCGAAAGCATCGAAGCACAACGATCGAAGCGAAAAGGACCGAAAAGCTCAATAAATGAAAATTTCCCATATTCGATGGATGACTGGGTACGATTCGCTTCGATTCGTATGCCACTCACCCAACAACCACATCGAAAATGCACACCGACACGACAAGGCACGTTCAGTTATAGTTGATGCATTAAATAAATCCGAACACTAATGGACGTTGCTTTTGTATTGATTTAAATTATATTTAAATTTAATGGATTTATGCGGTATGATTAATGACTTATTAATATGTGCATTAAAAACTCACCAATAACGGAAAATCTCTAATGGAGGTGCTGGTTTGAAAGTGCCACATATAGACGAAACTTAGGTATGTACCTAAAGCACTCTGAACCAGAGAAAATGACAGAAGCTATCAACTATAAGAACAGAAACCAGACGTAGGTTGTAAAAATCTCGTTAATACTTTTATAGCGCATTTCATTATTACACAATGTATGAAGTAACTAGAACTCTAACTATTTAGATAAGAAATCACATAATTTATTGGTACGTACAGCTATAGCCAACAACAAATTGGCTTTTTCGTAATCACAATAAAATACAATTTTCTACACCTATTTAGTTATATGGTCATTATTAGCATTTTTGAGGCATTAATGATACCTATTACTCACTACCGTGGTTATGGATTTTCATAACTCACTACCGTGAGTTATGGATTTTCAGAAATCACTGCAATTAAATAACATTGATCGCGTATTGAAGTTCAACAAGATTTAACGAATTTGAAGTGACCGATCCAACTTTCGCCCGCCATATTGTTTCACTTGTCAGTTAGTGCTAGTTCGTTGCTTCATCGAGAACATCACAATTTGTATTTTGTGTTAAAAATAGTGCAAGGTGTAGAAAAAGCATTTTATTATATTCGCGATTATGGCCATTGTTCGCTGTGATGAATTACGCCACTCGCCTTCGGCTCGTGGGCGAAAACATTATCTTCGTGAGCAATGGCTGTCATAATCGCTCATATAATAATATACTAATATTACAAGCAATTATCCAGCAACCCAAAATCACAAAATTTAATAACTTAAAGAGGGTCATCCAAGTCATCAATCATAATTATCTTGGCCTTAAATGGCAGTGGAACATAACAATAACTACATCCCCCATCTATAATCTTAAATATTCCGAACAGTAATATTTAAATGTACCCTCCAATCTTAAAGCCAACTTAAAAACAGTCTAAAACCGCAACATGTATGTATAAAACGACACAATATGTTACTGTCAAACGCACCTTCAACGCAAATGGTTTTCGTCTTCGATACCACACCGATCTTTTTTCTATTATACTATCTATTAGTTTATCCCTCGAGCGATCAACACCAACACCATCATCAAAATTCGAGACTTTTTCTTAGGCGATATATCTGCCTAAATGATTTTTGTTCAACAGCAACGAGTTACGAGCGATTGTAATCGATCTCTGATATATTAGTTTTCCATTTCACGCAGTTTAATCATAGCACACACACACACACACACACACACACACACACACACACACACACACACAGACACACACACACACACACACACCCAAACCCACTGTATAAACTTACTACGCCGGTGAGTACTGAGTAGAGAGCACCCCATGATAAACGCAAAATAACGTCATAACCACCCTCAAAAGCACGTGGTGTTCGCAACGGTTGATACTTTTGTCAGCAGCAAACAGAATTTAAACTTCAACTTTTGATTATTTTTTTTTTCCTTTGACGTTGTCTTTTTGTATTTTTTCCATTCTTCCTCTAATTCCATAGTTACTTCGACGTTGATGCCGTGACAGCATTGTGTTCACGCACGTTCTTCATTTATTATCAATAGTCTCAATTAAAATGGTTGCTGATGTAAAATAAAAATAAAATAAAAAAATAAACGCAGTGTTATGGTGAAGTAAAGCGCATATTTTAGATTTCTCACAGGTACCATTTTCCAACAAATTTATTTTTTATTTCAATGCTTGAATTTTGCACAGGTACGATTGGAATTCAAATTGAACATCCAATTGAATATTCAATTGGATGCTTTCCTTCCATGTTGTTTCCAGCCTTCCATGTACATCACATTACCATCGAAACAGTTTTTCTCTCTAAGGAAATTTATTTTGTATGCATAAACGATAAACCTGCATTAACTATAAAATTAAACATTTAAAATGTAAAATAGAATTCAAATAATTAGATTATTCGACGACAAAAGCAATGGTTTAGCTCTATGACTAAAAATTCGAGAATCACATAACCTCAAATCTCAAATATTTAAAGAAAATATGCCAAATCTCTGGCTACACCGAGAAAACAAATGTGAAATGTTCAAACGATGAGCGACACAGAGAGTGATTTTGAAGATTTTCAATCGAGTGACGAAGATTTTTTTGATGAGGAACACACTTTTGTAAGAAGAGACGAGTGTGACTAGAGAAACGGGAATAACAATACTTAAACACAATACATTCCTTTTAACAAGAGCTGGCCAGCATTTTTATTATGTAATTACGGGAACCCGTAATCAAAATCGACAAAGTTGGCGATGATTCCTGCACAGGGTCCTTCGAACCGGATCGTTTTAAAATGAGGAGTAATTAGTGAAAATAGCAAAAATACCAGACTCTGGTCTGAAGTGCAAACTAGTCACTTCACAGCTTACATAGCAAAATCGACGAAGTTGGCTTTCACATGGTCCTTTGAAGCGGTTCGTTTTAAAAAACCAAATAATTATAGAAGAAAGCAGAAAAAAAACAGATTCGCGCACGTGGTAGACAAAACTAGTCACCTTACAGCTTACATAGCAAAATCAACGAAGTTAGCAAAGATTCCTACTGCCTTCACATGGTCCTTCGAACCGGATCGTAATTAGTGAAAATAGCAAAAAATGAGACTCGCGCACCCGGTCTGAAGTCAAAACTAGTCACCTCACAGCTTACATAGCAAAATCTACGAAATTTGCGAAGATACCTGTGGCCCCCACATGGACTATTGCAATATGCATATCAATAAGCTCCGAAGAACAAACTCAGCATTGAGCTATAAAAACATCGAAACTTCTCTCTCTCTCTCTCTCTCTCTCTCTCTCTCTCTCGTTGACGTAAGCAGTTAGAAGATTTCCTCTATCTCGCTGTTATGGATGCATAGTGGATAAGTGCAACTATGCAACGAACGTGTTGTTTCCTGGTAGTGTTACTATTGCCGAGATTAATCGAAATAAACTTGTTTCAACTGCCAGTCGCAGTTCAGTTCGCCACTGTATGGTCTGTATGTACTTTCTCTATATTTAAAACTGTAATTAACTTGCAACTAAAGAGCTTTACTCTGTGCAGTGCACGACTCGCTGTTTACCCCGTTTAATCTTTATTTACCGAATGGATATATAACAATTCAGTAAATAATTTAATATGTAGTATAGGCACACGTTATTCAAATGTTCGTTATTAATTCTCAACTATAAGGTAGCTTAATTAATAAATCTTTTTAATATATTCTCAATGTATAAGGTTTAATATTTTTTAAAGTTTCATAATTTACTCTTTATGTAGACATTCCGTAGAAGATTTTGTTTTGCAGTTATGTTATGGATAGAAATATATGTTTATAACATAACTATCATCGAACGACGTAAAGTCAGCATCCGGTCAAGTGTCTCTACTGTGAATTTGCAATATGGTTTTCCATCCAGGAGTAACACGCATGCATACAGTAAAATTATACAAGGTAGTTGATTGCCGAAATCGAACAAGATACGCAATGTCTACGTCAACTTTGTATCTGACACGAGACCTCAAAACCTATCGTTTCAAATTTCCCGCAGCAAATTCCAACCTTCACACAACATGGCAGACTGCACCGAAGATCACAAAACGTGGCCTCTGTTATTCGGTGCTTCTTCTAGGCGCACTGCTGGGGCAACACCGACGCAACATTGTTTATTAGATGAGAGGAAAGATGGCGCAGGCGGAAACTTGGTACGAATTTTAATACCGACGTTGCATAACTAGTTATTCCTGTGCAATAAATGCAATAATACGTTGAATATTCTTTCTTGTCTAACCCAATGTCTATGTCAACTTCGTATCTGATACGAGATCCAGAGAACCTATCGTTTCTAAATTTCCCGCAAATTCAAACCTTCAAACAACATGGCTGACTGCACCGAAGGTCACAAAACGTGGCCTCTGTTATTCGGTGCTTCTTCTAGGCGCACTTCTGGGGCGACACCGACGACCGACGCAACATAGTTTATTAGATGAGAGGAAAGATGTCGCAGGCGGCAAGGGCAGCACTCTGTAAACTTGGTACGAATTTTAATACCGACGTTGCATATCTAGTTATTCCTGTGCAATAAATGCAATAGTACGTTGAATATTCTTTCTTGCCTAACCTGCATATGCTATAGAAGAGGTTGAAAGTTCAAACATTGGTGAATGGAACATGGAAGTTATTTAGGTCGTTATCAAGAGCATCAACAACAGGGTTTCCGTATTTTGGTTGGATCTATTCATACAACGGATGTATGCATTTGCTTTGCATGTGTGCATACACAAAGAGGAACTAGGAAGTGCTTGTTAAAGTCATCTCTTGATGATTACAGAGAGAGTTTCAGGCATCCGGCATCCTCAATGATAACGAAAATATTTGACCTATATGTATACCTATGTTATTATTCGAAGTTTCATAATTCAGTACCTAATGTCGAATTAACTTCACATCGAAAAGGACTAATTGCAATATTTTATTTAAGAGGAAAAAGTTAAAAGGAGAATAAATCAGATGCTAATTATCAATTGAATCTCGCCAGGCCCAGACATACTTGAAAAGTTTTCGAAAACTTTGTTTAAAATTGTTTTGAAATGTCTCTCTTTTCTCTCTGATGCTGCCAACATTGACGACAAGAAAAGCTCTTAATACTTTTCCCATTTCTTCCATCTATACCACTTTCAAAGTTGTACTTACTTACTCAATCCGGTAAGAACGAAAACTTCCGATAAACGCAAAACGAGAAATGAAAGGAAGCACTCGCCAAAAAAAATGTCCCAAACATTTCTAATTAATAGTAAAAGTCATTCTTTTTATGCGTTCTACCGTTTTTTTCTTTGTTTTCTCTCTTTCCTGCTTTCACTCAACAAATGTTTTCTTCTCCTTCTCCATGTGCAATTATCGTGCGTTTGATTAAATAACAAGAAGAATCGAGAGCG
Source organism: Liometoxenus newtonarum (assembly GCA_030264535.1). Lineage (NCBI taxonomy): Eukaryota > Metazoa > Arthropoda > Insecta > Coleoptera > Staphylinidae > Liometoxenus > Liometoxenus newtonarum. The sequence goes on from JARJEB010030199.1 coordinate 6,970, forward strand.
TAGAAAAACAAACCTCCCCAGAATTATAATTCATCATCTTGTAATTGCCTGCGAACACGGGTGAGTGGCTTTTTTACTCTTTTCATTCTTCGACCTGTTTATCCCCATTTTGGTTCATTTTTTTTAAGGTTACGTTGATGGCCAAATAACTAACCAAAGAAAAAACTCAACACACATTTTCTATTTTCTTAATAAAAGAGTGAGGTTAGGTTATTGAAGAAAAAAACACAAGGTACTTAATATATTAACATAGCCTAGGGCCTTATAGCATATAAATATGGAGAGAGCATAGCCTATTTGGCCTAATTATAGTTTTTTTTTTCGGTAGTTGGGAGGATAACTACTGACTGCCGTCAATAGCCAATGTCAGACTCTTACTGACTAAACTCCCACCTAAATACCTATCTTCGGAAAAAGATCCATGGATAAGAAGCCTGGAGGCGTCCTGTCGTAGAAAGGGGAGGACCTAGAGCCCAATGATAGCTGGTTAAGCCGACTGAAAGGCAAAAAATGTTGTTCTTAAGTTTTAAAATCTGATATTGCGCAAGCGTGAATAAGAGGTGTGCTCTAAGGTTACACCCAATGGTTCCACCTGACCTGTGCACTTGCGCAATATCAGATTTTAAAACTTAAGAACAGCATTTTTTGCATTTCAGTCGGCTTAAATCCGTACCGGTATTGCTCAATCCATATTTATATGCTCTCTAAGGCTAGGCCTCATATTTCTAAGACCGATTGACGTATGCCATAGGTGCGTTGTCAAAAGTATGTGGTGGGTTCTGAAATGTATCAACTGCGTTGCGAATGTATAGGGTGCGTTACTAGAGTAAATTCCGAATGCGGAATGCACAAAAGTCGATTTTAATTCATTTTTTCGCAGCTTTTTTCACTACCATTTATAACCGTGGCATGAGGAAACATGTTACTATAATTAACAGTAGAATATTGAAAAGTGGCGACACAATAAAGTCTGTCTAGATAACAAGGCGACAAATGCATCCAATAAATAGGAATCAATTAATTATGAGATATCATAAGTTTAACACTAAGAATAATAATACAATTGTAATTGTTGTTTTGGTATTGTCGTAATTGTAGCAATTAGTAACTTTTTCATTAGTAAATTGCTTTAACCTCTGATCTGCTGGCGATATACGATGTATTCATTCAGAAAACAATATTCTATTTATACTTGTAACTTGTAATAGCTTTTTGAGAGTTATAGTTGGCGTTTCACAAGCACAACCAATAAAACATTGAATCAATCGTTTCTTGTTGCAACAAAATCAAATCAAAGCGTTAAGTACGCTTGTAGTGGTGTAATATTAGACCGTTTACAATTACAATGATATTGTTATTATTGTGCATGGAATGACGAATGTAAAGAATGAGTTAAGAGTTTGTTCTCATAGCGTTCCAGTATGGTTAGGTACATGTTGCGACGAGGAAATTACGGCGGCCTGTTGTTGTTGCTGGAGCAGGCGCCGAGCCGTAGACTTCGCCGTCAGTGTCAGTTTGTATTCGCCGACGGTCGAGGTAGGTTCATGTCGTTATATCGCCGCTGTTATGTTACGAACTACGAAAACGCTATATTTTAATTCGACGTAATAAGGTCATATATATATATATCAATTAGAAAACTTTTATGATTTGTTGATTTATTTTAATAACCAATTAATTCATGGATTGCATTAATAATTGCACTTTGTTTGAATTTGGAACGTAAATTTTCCACTATTTTATTGTTCCATGGGATTATCCTTGTATATAATTTATTTATTCGTCGCCGTCGTCGTCGTTGTCGTTAAGAATTATTTGCGATATTGCAATAAAGCAAGTCAACGTGCAGCGATTATTCTTCTAACTAGAGTTATACGAATGGAACAAAAAGGGCTCGTTATAAAAGTGCAGTGATGCGTTAATGTGCTCCAAATGTTATAGCGTTTTTCGGATTATTCTGGAACATTAAGGTGAGCTTCATATTTTTCCTCTCCAGTCACTACGGAAGGTCGAAGCGATATGTAATAAAACTGCTCAAACGCGAATAATACACATTCGGTTGGTAAAAATAATAAAAATGTAGAACGAAACAAGAAAAAAAAAGAATGAAAACGTACCAGCAATAAGCGGAATAAAACCTTTTATATCATTTTAATTAAATGTCAAGCCCGGACCTAGGGCGGTACTTCGTATACTCGTTTAGCACAAGAACAGAAAATGAGAACAAAAAAAAAACATCGACTCAACTTTTCCTACTGTTATAACATGCCGCAGTGGCAGTAAGGACGATGGTAAAGTAAAGAATGGAAATTTCGATTTTTCACCTACGTCCACGTCCTTCCTCGCCCTCTTTCACGCGCCAGGACGATTCTGGTGTAGCTGTGGGTCTGCAACTTGTATGTACGAACTTAACGTTTACTTTTACTTCTAAAGTCTACATAAAGTGCACGAATACGGGTTTTCCCTCATTCTTCCTCTTTATTTTTCTTCGTGTTTTCCTTCTGCGTATAATTAAGTTACCGTTACAGGATTCGTGTGTTCGTAGGTGATGTGTGTGGATGCATGCAACAAAAGAAAAGTCGATAAATATAACGTGCCCAATCATTCAAACAAAAAAGTTTTCCGCTTATTACTTGTACACGCATTAAAAATCAATACTCTAGAAATTATTTCGAACACTTTGTAGAATTTTTGTCTCTCTAACAATTCTTTGTTATTAATGTTATTATTTGAACTATTACTATACTTATGAAATTATTTGTTATTAGATTACGTAAATGCTGGTAAACTGGCGCCAACATAGGGAATAGAAATCGTTTATTCAATTTATTAAATTATTATTTATTGGTTTAAAGCAATTGGTAAAAGTGCGGCTGAGCATTAGTTTGAATTATTTGCATCTACGTGGTGAATAACACTTTTCATATTCATATTTCGAGTGAACCACGCGTCACAAATGCAATGCAATTTTGAATCCAGAATTACAACTTCAAAAATTAATAACTCGACATTACCCATGCAGTTACATAATCATAATGCTAAATAACAAGTATGCGAAATGAAATTGTCATTGCCCATTGCCATTGGATTGCTTTGTGTTACGATTTATTGCACTTAACGTAAATAGAATATTTAATCATATCCATTGCATTGCACAATTATAACAATCCTAATCTAATCTAATACTAATAAATATATTTGAAATATATCTTGACCAGAAATCGTTAGGCTACTCTCTAAAAGAGTGCGCACCTATAGAATGGAACATTTCTATTGGTCTATTCAAAAAATCCGCGCTTTTTAGAGAGTGACTTAATCGCTTCTGGTCAGTAAATAGAGTTGAAATTGTTTAGTAAACAAAATTCAAATTATTTAATAAGATACAACTGAAAATATTTTATGTATTTGGCACATATACAATCAATTTTCTACTTTCCGAAGGTATGTATGGGTAAGAAAATATAGGTGCACAAGCAAATTTTCAAAGTCGGGTTTTCGACGGAACTCTTCGATTATCGCTTCCCTGAATTCGAAAATGTGGTTTCTGGATTGATGTGTGGCTGTGAACAAAATTACGGGCAAACCAAGGAACGTATCGGGATGTAATATGGTATCTGAGCGCAAAAAATTATAATTTTTATGATTTTCTTGTTATTTGTTTCTCGTTTACGAAACATGATTTTCCGTTTTGTGAGTAACTGAGTAATCGTGAAAATAAATCGGTACGTTCGACCGTGCACACTAACAATTTCGGTCGTAAAAGTAATTTTAATCGGAAAGTGGAAATTGCACAGGAATATATCAGAACAAAGTCGGCTTTTCGACGGAACTCTACGAATCTCGCTTACCTGAATCCAAAAAAGTGGTTTTTGTAATGATGTGTGTGTCTGTGAACAAAATTACTGGCAAACCAAGCAACGTATCGGGATGAAATTTGGTATCTGCGCGCAAAAAAAATATAATTTTTATGATTTTCTTGTTATTTGTTTCTCGTTTACGAAACATGATTTTCCGTTTTGTGAGTAACTCAGTTATCGTGAAAATAAATCGGTACGTTAAATTCACACCGCACAACTTTCCGACCGTATCCACTAACAATTCCGATCGTAAAAGTAATTTTAATCGGAAAGTGGAAATTGCGCAGGAATATATCAGAAGAAAGGCGGGTTTTCGACGGAACTCTACGAATCTCTCTTACCTGAATCCAAAAAAGTGGTTTTTGTAATAACGTGTGTGTCTGTGAACAAAATTACGGGCAAACCAAGCAACGTATAGGGATGAAATTTGGTATCTGCGCGCCAAAAAATATAATTTTTATGATTTTCTTGCTATTTGTTTCTCGTTTACGAAACATGATTTTCCGTTTTGTGAGTAACTGAGTAATCATGGAAATAAATCGATGCGTTAAATTCACATCGCCCAACTTACCGACTGTATCCACTAACAATTTCGATCGTAAAAGTAATTTTAATCGGAAAGTGGAAATTGCACAGGAATATATCAGAACATAATTAATCTCATTTCCGTACTTTCCGATCAAAATTAGTTTTACGATATATACGGTCGGAAAGTTGTGCGTTGCGAATTTAACGCTGCGATTTATATATCTTGGCATAGTATGTCAATAAGTTTTAGAAATATGGCAAAAATATAAGCTCGCACTCGTGTTGGAAGCTTTGGGGGATTATTCAGTGAATTACGTTGAATATCAAATTTATATTAATCTTCGTTGTGTGTTCGGCACGTTCGTGCGCGCGGCGCGCTTTTTTATACGTTTGCTAGGTGCTGCGCGCTTGTGTGGTCTCAAAAGCGTCATAAATCTTTATAAAAACCCAATAAATTTGCTTACTATACGATATACATATTTGGAACTTTGTGAATCCGAATATCAAATTGTTTTCCATGCCCCAGCCCCTTCTATAATGTACGATAATAATTTATATTCTTGTAGGTAGGTATATCTAACTGATTTTATGTTTTATTGAAAATATGAGAATATAACGCACCCAAAACTCGGATACAATTAATCTTATAAAAAATGAAACCGAATTTTTATTTACCAAAAATTTGCGTTGTTGAATGAAATGTTGTTGTGAAAAGCCAGCTTTAATGTTAGCTATATAGAAAGTTAACATTGTTGCTTCCTTCTAGCTAGAATATTCTTACCTACACGCGGCTGATGGTGTTCCCGAATGAGTTCGACGTTGAAACTCGAAAGCATCTAGCTGGAGCGTTGAAAATCGTTGAGCGAAGGTAATTTTGCAAACATGGAATTTTAAATATGTATGGAGGATAGAATAGGTAGCTTTACCTTCGTAACGTTAACTCATGCCTCAAACAACCACCTACAATCTACCAAGTCACATGTATGTATACTGAGTGTATTAGAAAAGCGTTTTCAATCAGCATTAAGAGAGAATTTTTATTGTTCATGCAAGCAGTCCACTCTCGCCGAGGCTTGGAGAGATGAGCCGCCCCTAGCCTCGTGTCGCCGCTGGTCGCCTCGTGCCTAATGTCCTCGCCTCATCCACGCTCGGGTCCCGGTCGGTCTTTTTGCACGAGTCAAAGGGCACGATGCGAGAGTCTTGGCCGAGACAAGCTGAGCGTGGACTGCTAGCATTATAGTTTCTGCATTTTCTTTCACACCCAGTATTGGTATATGAATGCTACCTGGCTAGGTAACCAGTAGCCGAATTGTATACGTATAGTAACGTGCGGACACTAACTAGACATATTTCTGTTAACTTTGCAACATTCACGAATATAAAATAACGTCCTTGTAAAATATGGAATGCTTTGTTTTACACACAAAGATTTAATTATGAAAATTCCAACCAACGGACAGGACAGGACAGGTCCTACATGTTCACCCTTCCGAAAGTATAGGGCGAACTCGTGCATCGCAGCGAATTGCGAAAAACAAACCGAAACCATGCGAATTTGTTAGAAGTAGACATGAAAACACAACGCAAATACCACGTATCACGCACACATTCTAAAATTGCGCTCTAAAATTGTGAATTATTAGGGTGTCGACTATAGAGAGTGAAAAATACACAAAATATGTAAATATGTATATAAAATGAACAAATTTAATATTAATATGCATGTACGAGTTGACGCTTTGTGTGATTCTAATATATACGAAAAGACCAAAAGGAAAAGTAGCAAAAATATTATTTAAAATAAATATGTAAAACATTCGTAACTCTTGCTTCAAAGAGGAATTAGTTAAATGTGAAGACTTACTGCGTGTGTTCTGTGTTGTGCATGCTTGTTAAATATTTGTACAGTATTTGATAAATTTACACAAGGACATTACAATAACGATAAATCGTGGTTGTGGAAAGAAGAAACATATAAAATGCATATTGACTCACCGCTTATTTATTAATTTTATATGAATGCAGACCACAAAATATCACCGAACATGAAGAATGTAAACACATTCAAATTCTGTGTGAATAATTCTAAACATGAACTTATAACATGTCATTTTCATTATTTTACTGCTTTGATATTGAAGTGTGCAAGATTACTGACTCACAAATTTATATCTTAAGGTTATTTGACGCTTCGGCACAAAAAAGAATAATGGAAGTTCTATGTGACGGAATCGAGACACCCAGCGCTGAACCTTTTGTTTTTTTTAGTTTATGGCGTTTTCGGTGACTAATAGGAAAACTACGTTTATTAACCTAGGTTTAGGAGGACGAAACTGACATGTAATTTATACTGAAATTCAGGCAGATTTCTGTTCATAGGTCCAAAACGAGTACAAAATATCCAAAAACAAAGGTGACGCTTCGGCACAAAAAAGAATAATGAACTTCTGGGTATGTGATGGGTTCAAGACGGCCAGCGTTGGACCGTTTGTTTTTTTTTTGTATTTTAGAATTTGTGGCTTTAATCAAATAATTCTACACATGAACTTATCACATGTCATTTCCATTATTTATTTACTGCTTTGAAATTTAAGTGTGCAAGATTACTGACTCACTAGTTTATATCTCATTGTTCGATCAAGTCAATTCTACTTTACGTTTAGGCACAAAAAAGAATAATGAACCAACAAACCAAACTCAATGTTCGGTCAAGACAACTCTACTTGACTTTTCGGCACAAAAAAAATGGAAGTTTTATGTGACGGGATCGAAACGCCCTGTGTTTTTTTTTTTAAAGTTTAATGTCGTTTTCGGTGACAAATAGGAGAACTACGTTTATTAACCTAGGAGGACGAAACTGACATGTAATTTATATTGAAATTCAGGCAGATTTCTGTTCATAGGTCCAAAAACGAGTACAAAATATCCAAAAACAAAGGCAAAGCAATTCATATGACTATATGTTTATAAACTGCACCTGTTGAAGACATTTCGTTCTCAACTTTTTGAAAAACTTTATGACATTCTCATAATATCTAAAATATGCATTTTAGAATAGAAGCCGCAACAAAAAGAGAAATAAGTGCAATTTCTCGTATGAAATGAAATGAGAGTGATGTGTTTTGACGATTGTAATAACCGTCAGGATTTAGTAATGCCCAGTTTGCTGTTTAACTTCATGGAAAGTGCACATCTCAGGACAATTCATATTCATGCTTATTACTGCCACAATGTGGTCTAATAATAAATTTATTAATTACCTAACTCAAAATATTAACTATACGTTCTTAGTTTAAATTTAGGTTGTTTATTCAGTGTCATCTTTACTTGAAGTTCGTTTTGTTTTACATTTTCATAGTCTTGTATTTTCGCGTTTTAATTTATTATTGTTTAATTTTTGTACCGTTATTAGCTGGCTAGCCCCTTCGTTACTCATGCGGATACTTTTTTCCATCTTTCTTGCTTGCGTTTTAAATTACATTTGTATTTATTTCCTGGATTTAAAATAAGCGTAGCGCTCGCTTCTTCCATAAAAAAAGGCCATATATTTTTTTTCAAGTTATCTTTAACTTGCGTAGTCTTTTTCGTAAAGTAAATTCAATTTGAGTGGATGAGCAATAAAAAACAATTATAAAATTAAAATTTCTTCAAAGAACCGCAATGTATAAGGATTTTAATAAAATTGAATTAGAGTTGTCGTGACAATTGTTCGCCAAAAATGTCGCATATTAATTTTATATTTGAAATTTTTTTTGTAAGTATCACTTAGTTTTTAGAATATTGTTCTCAAATTGCCTGAAGCGTTTTGTACTCGCATTTTGTAAAGGAACAGATGACAATACAAATACGCTAGGCTAAGTTCAAAAAGAATAAAAACTTAAAAAAAGTTAAATTGCTTTCTTCCTGTCCGTGTGTTCATCAGTTTTTTTCTCGTTCTTTGTAACATTCTTTTCCGCAAAATGTGTGTCACTAGCAATTATAGTGTGGAACCAAAAATTAGCGGTAAGAAATTTATAAGAACGGTCATAAAAGCACTTCAGCACACTAACTTGAATAATAATTTTTAAATTTAAAAATATTTTTGTTTATAAAAATGAGTGTTTAGTTGACTTTGGAGTGTTGTATATTTACTCAACAATAAAAATGCTGCTTGCGCTGAGTAATCATGACAATCACATTTCTACAAAGAGGATGAGACATATTGTGAGTAACAATCGACAGGAAGAAATAAAACCTACGTGTATTCAAATAAATACTCCAAGAGTAAACGTAGAAAAGCAAGCAGAATTAAAAATCAAGAAGAAACCTATTTTCTACGTTCTAAAGTAAAAACCTAAACAAAAAGAAGACTGAATACTAAAATGCAAATTGTGATAAATAATTTTCATAAATTTGATATCCCGTAAAAGAAAAGACTCAACCCTTATTCTTATTAAAATTTATTATCAATTCACTGGTTGACGTTACTGTTCTGCGCTCATCACCCGTTACGTGACACTTTTTCATACTTAATAAAATATTCCTGTTGCTTTTGCTTGCTTGCTTAAGTTGACACGTTTACACAGAACTACAAGACTCCTGTTGGTATAGCTTTGCTGATAAAAAAAACTAGACACGTTTTTTCGAGGGTTTCCAGGGTTTTTATGGACCTCCATGAACCCTTAGATACTGTTGTTCAACATCACTCGTCTTCTCTTCTTGTTCGTAGAGTGAGATTGTAAATGTTAATATACAGGAGACCACACAGAATTTACAATATATATTCACTCAATGATGGTGATGGTGTGTTAAGTCACTAACTAATATGTAATATAGTTACACTCGTCCAAAGAGAAGGCATCCAACACGAATGAGACCAGAAAGAGACGAGCGTGGGCATGAATATTTATTACTTTAGCACTCCACTTTTGCACAAGCACAACATCTACAAATTTGCAAAAAAAATTTGCTCTTCTTTACTTATGCATTGCCATGCTTTGCATTTACTTGTTCCGTTCGCAATGTCATGTCCTGCATCTTAAAATGTCGATTTCATGTACAATGGAAATGTTTTGGAAGTGTCGCCTTTTATATTTGTGAATATACCATATCATAGAAAGTCAAGTCAAGACAATACCAATTCAACTTCATAGTGCAATATCTGCATATATACTTGTTTGGTAATACAAAATTAGATTCTAGAAATCAGGACGAAACCATAAAGTGCACGAAATTGATGAAACGAAAGATCGCAGGAGTTGAAAGACGGAACGAAGGGAACAAACTGAAAATCGTGCTGTGTGCATGTTTGACACCCACAACTTGCTCTTTCATAGCACTCATATTTTATATGGGAATTGTTTTTTAAAATACTTTAATGTCAAATCATACATTCACCACAACAATGCTAGATATAATAAATTGATTGTTTAACATTTTTAACATTTTCTTTATATTTATTAATCGATGACTGCCATCAATGCAATGCAGCAACAACAAAACATTCACATGAATTGTTTAACTTATTGTTTAAGTTATTGCTTTCTTGTGCATGTTTATATCGAATCCGTTTATTAAATTATTCAATGAATTGATAATTTATGGTTGACAGGCTGATATTATTATGCGGTTGGTGTCAATTGATATGATATTGAAAATTGAAAGAATTTCTTTGATGTACATGTAGTCGTGTTATATTAATATAAAGAATTGAATCACATAAGTGTTCAAATTAAAAAAAAATACAATGGTATAATTGAAATTAAATTTATATGTGCAAAGTTTTTGTTTTATGTCTGTCCTTTTCTCACGGATCTAAAATGTTGAATGGTAATGAATGAGTTATGAACAATGGAAGCACATCATCAACTATAATTTCTATGCAAGTGCCTTGCTACATTCATGACTTGCTCTGCTTAAGCTTACATTTTACATTTACTAAGAACAAAAACTCTATTAATGTCTATCTCGCTTAATTCTGCAGTTACACTTGTATATTTAGACTATTCGACATTGCTTCTTCCTTGCTTCTATCATTATCACTCGTGCTATGCATGCTAGTCCCTGCAATAAAAAGTGGTTATTAATATCTACTTAATGTGCAGAATAGAACCCTTTCTTTCAGTACCGGATTTATAAAATTTCATTATAGATATTTTTACAATAAATTATTCTAAAACTGAATGGGGTTAATTCATTAATTGCTATTTATGTCACGATGCAATAAAGTGCTTGTTTATTTGATCAGAGCAATAATGGTAATGATTACGCTTATGGAAAAAATCAGGAGCACGATTTCACATGCGCCCTGTGAAGATAATGTGACAAAGTGAAGATAATTTTCTACTTGCAGCTAATTTCACTCCTAAGCCTACGGGAGTAAGATTAGGAGTAAAAATTTGAACAAGTTTTCAGAGTTTCAAGGGCACATCTTACTTGTATTAAGAGTATAGGAGTAGAATTTAGCAGTAAGAGTAGAAGGCAAATGTTGACGTTTATGC
>JARJEB010030203.1:0-10290 GCA_030264535.1 Liometoxenus newtonarum
TGCCACCAAAACTGGTAATTAAAATTATATTTTATTCCTAAGCATATTTCCAGTTCATTTAATTTTATTATCTTTTTGTTTAAATGAAATGCGAAGCTGAAAAGTGAAAATATTTATTTTGTTTAAAATAATCGAGTTTCATTTAATATACCGTGCGTTTATTTTACCGTCGAACATATAGCAATAGCAAGAATCCTATGTTCGTAGCTAAAATAAACGAGTAAAAGTCAAATTCATGGCAGTATGGATCTCTATTGCTAATAACACACCGACGAACGGGGAGAGAGTGGGGATGCAGGACGGACGACCGACGACGACACACCACGATGATAAGTCAGATTGTGAACAATCAATTCAAATATGACAAGGAAGAAAATTCACAACTGACAGGACAGTAACAACATGATCATAAAAACTAATAACTTTGATCGTGCATGAGTTTGGCTCGTTTATTTTAGTTGCGAACATGCTATGTTCGATGGCTAAATAAACGCCACACCGATGAACGGGGAGAGAGTGGGGATGCAGGACGGACGATTGACGACGACACACCACGATGATAAGTCAGATTGTGAACAATCAATTCAAATATGACAAGGAAGAACATTGACAACTGACAGGACAGTAACAACATGATCATAAAAACTAATAACTTTGATCGTGCATGAGTTTGGCTCGTTTATTTTAGTTGCGAACATGCTATGTTCGATGGCTAAATAAACGCTCTGTATATTATTATGACATCATGATTTGCATTTGCAAAGTAGATTTTAATGGAAAACTGATTGTGCCCGCAAAGTTTTATAAAATGTGAAAGTCTCGTGAATTTATCTTTGTCCTTGCTTTTCAAATGTCGCATACAATGCGTTGCATTAATCAATTTCCAATGAAACTGACAAGCGTGCAACTGACACATTCTATTATTGCTGTTATTGTATGCTCGTGTTCCTCGTGTTGATTTGTCATATAACGTTAACAAACTGTTGCTTACTCGTGAATGAAACGTGCCAACTTAATATCGGTCATCCATCTGTGAAATCGGCCAACTTGCAGTTGCAATCCAGCCCTGTTCGACTTGCTCTGTCGCAATGTGCAATCCCCAGCCATGGCAAGCATCGCCGCCGCACGTAAACATGCCTTGATACAAGAATCAGCCAATGGTGGACACAAGACAATACGAAAGGATGCCACAAAATCGTGTTTGGTACATATTCCTAAATTGGATGCCAGTCTTTGTGTCTCGCGACTGATCCGTACCAATGCCCTTTGTAATAAATACGATAGACGAGGTATTGTTTCCACACTGACGCGGTTCATGTGCTCGCGGCAACGGCCCGTTTGAAGCACTCGCAGGATGCAGTGGTTCGACCATGGTAAATGTTGTAATTCAACAAGGCTGAAATAACAATCCGTTTATTGTAAATAAATTTCTGGTAGCTTTTTATAGCCACAAAGAATTGCACATCAAAAGGGTTTGTTTTTGATGTTATCCAACTATATGGAGTTTATGCGCATACCAAATAAAAGCGGTAACTTTTAAGTAGGTAGGTAAATAATTTCATTACCGATTGTGCGAATCAACCCATACAAATTCGTCGGCATTTGTTATGTTGGTATTGATAGTTTCCAGTGACGAATGTCTCATTAGTCGTCGCATTGCAGGCTCTGAACTTTCCGAACCAGCGCTTACACTTGAATATGTGCTCGTCGATGTATGCGATCGCATTGTTAGTTGTTGTAAAGCAAGTTTAATGTCTTCCAGTCCGCCACTTCCCGTCCATGGTACTTGCAACTAGAATAACAACCGAAATATCAATTGTCACGAATAGATCTATACTTGAATGTAAAGCTGCATATACACGAAGCAACTTGTCGCATGAATCCAGAGAGTTTAATATGTAATAGAGTGGATACTATGGTCAAATGTTGAGATTTTATCCACGCCATATTGGTCACCAAAATATATATGTTTCTAATGCCAGCTCCCTCTTACTGATTTTCAACAAAGTAAATTTGCATTGCTATTGACAGGAAAGTGAGCAATATGGCCGCTATTTGTTAATTCGTAAGATATCAAGATATCCGTATGGTGCGTTACAATTACTTACATTGAAATGTATACGAACTGGAATGGACGCGCAATGGCGTGAAAGTGTGGCAAATATGTTAATTAGGCAACCCGTCCACGTTTCACAATCAATATTTGTTGCAATCAAGAAAAGCATATCTATTATATCTATTAAAAGCAAAAAAAATCGCCACGTCATTTGTTTCGCTTTCATTCGGAGAAACGATTACCCACCAATCATCGTTGCCCCTGACGCAAATTTAGTGCACCGTCCACACGGCCAGGGCCATTCCAGTTCTAATACATTTCAAAATTAATTCATAAGATATCCGTTATTTTAGTAACCTCTCTATGACTTATTAAAAATGTTGTACATTCGTTGACAAGTTACATCGTGGAAATTCACTTTAACTATAAAATTGTAATATACTTTCGCTGGTGTAGCTCGATGTCTGGAACGATTATGTTGGGAGTTGGTACGTATCCGTGCAGGTTTCTGAACGACGCCTGTGTTGAGACGTTCCGGTACGTTCGACAGTGCCCTAGGAGAACTATTTCCCGTATCAGACATACTGGCATGACCCGAAGACCTATTTTCATCCGATGAACTGTTACCATGGTGCGCTCGTTGCTATTAATGTTTAAAAGGCACTTTAATAAAAATCTCAGCAATACGCAACAGACATATCGAGTGATCCAAAATAATTGGCCAACTAGCCGGCAATTCAAAATAATAAAGAAACAGCAAACTGCACATTCAAATATTAATGAAAAATAACTATAAAAAGTCAATTTTCTTATTTATACAGCTCACCTGAATTCTCAATTCTTGAACGCTTGCATGATGATGTGGACGAAATGCAATCCGATGCGATTCTTCGTTGCCGTGCTGTCGATGAAGGTTTTGACTGGATGGCAATTTTAAGGGGCAAGAATTAGATGTTTTATTCGTATCCCTTTCAGGAACCATACTTATTGGAGTAGTCGATGTCGGATATTTTTCGTAGCTTTTATTCGTTGCATTCTTTTCGGAAAGGTCATTAAAAGTGGAAGTTTTTACATTGTTGGCGACATAAAGTTGGGGAAAATGGTCGACTTTTCTTTTGGGAGACACCATTTGATCATGAGGTTCATGAGTTTTTATATTTTTGCTTGGGGATGTCCCATCGCCGCGATATGGTTGCTCATTGCTACGTCCATTGCTCAAAGGCCTAAAATAATAAAATTTTATTTTTAAGAAAATTTTATTACAAAAAAAACAACAAATAGAAGCATTATAAATATTTTATAGTGTTTGTGTCTTATAGATTTCTTATATTTCTTTATTTTTTAATATTAGTAGATAGAATTGGCGGCTTCTGCGACCACCGCCCTCCTTTTCCCAACGACACGTCGATCACGCGATAGCGGCAATAAACAAACACAGTAACATCAAATGAACATGTAATGTTCTTAACAACACTGATTTTAACATACAATGTTCTTAACAGCATTGTTTTCAATATGCAAAGTTTCTAACAACACTGTTTTTAACAGTCAATTAACAATCAATGTTCTTAACACTCTTAACAGCATTGTTTTTAACATGCAATGTTCTTAACAGGTTCCCTGACGACTGGGGCAATGGGACAATTGGGGCCGTTCACAATTGGCGCCGCTGACAACTAGGGCTTGGCAAAACTCGGGCCTTTGACAACTGGGGCCTTTAGGGAGTAACCTCCTTACCGTTCGGTTAAAGCCAAGTACGCTGAAAGCAAAGTACTTTTGTGTTCTGGCACTACCCCATACCCCATAGGGTCTGAACCTACTTACCATAAAACCAACATCGCCCCAATTGTCAATGGCCCCAATTGTGTATAACCCCAGTTGTCAATGACCCCAATTGTGAACGGCCCCAATTGTCCCATGGCCCCAGTCGTCTGGCTACCGTATTAAAAGCATACAAGGTTCATTTGATGTTACTGTGTTTGTGGTCGGCGTGGCGGCGAAAAAAGGTAGGCGGTGGTCCCAGAACCCGCCAATTCTATCTACTAATATTATTACGGCCCTTCTTTATACTTTTTTTGATTGATATTGTAGATTTATTCTGATTTAAAGTTTTTGTGACTATTTTGTTAGGTTGTGTGTTTTTGACTTGTTGCGCAGCACCACAAAATATTCATAATAACTAAATCTGAGTAAATCTAAAACATCAATCAAAAAGAGTCTGGCAGAATGCTCGGGAAAGAGCCGAATTTTTAAACACTAAAAAATAATGAAATTCAAGCTATAAAACACAAACAAAAATTCACCTTATAATGAATAAAATTAACAAATTATACTAAAAATTTAAATGTTCCTTTTGTAATTAGTTCCGATATTATAAACTATTTTGTTTATGCCCAAGAAAAGATGAAACTAAACGTCATTGAAATTTCTTCTTACCATGAACAACGATCGGAATATTGTTTGTTGAAATAATAAGCCTCGATACCCAATGGAAAATCATCGGACTCAACATCGGAACACCAATCATCAGGCACATTAAGGTCGTTAATAATTTGCGAAGCGAACGAAAACGTATCCATGAAGACAACATTGATAACATTACTATTCTGAATGGTATCTAAGGTTGTCAGATCGTCAACTCGTTCGTTGAGCACAACATTTTTGACATCATTGTTATTTTCATCCAACAACAAATCATTAATATAAATCACGGACTTGTGCAGACTTTCAGTAATGAGTTCACCTTCAATTTTACTTTCAATAATTTGATGTATGTTATCCGCACTGGAATTGATCGTGGAAAACTTGGAACATTTTTCCGACGTACGACTTAAATCAAAGTCGCTACCGCTGCCACCAAAGAATGTAAATTTTTTCGGTCGCATAGCATTACGGACGAGAGCTGACGACCTTGTTAAAATGAAATTGTTGGAAATAATTGGCGGAATGTCGTTAAAGCGCTTTTCACAACCGGAAAGTTCCAGGCACAAGATGCACTTGCAGTTTTTGGTACAGCGCATTTTTTTTTAACTAATTTTTGTTCTTGTTCAAGTAGCACATATTGCTCGATGCACTTCGAATTACGTTTTAGTCAAATTGGTTCTTTCTTGTTGATTTTCTTTGTTTGGTTTGGAAGACCGCGTACAAGAACGTCCGGATGCCAACTAACTGAATAGCTAATGAAACTATCATGCTGGCTTGCCTATACCTTCGTCAAACAAATATCTGGTACATTTCCCACTATTGTTTTCAATTTCCTTTCAAGATCAACTAAACGTAACGATATACGCGATTTTATTCGAAATATATACGAATAAGATGTTTGCACACTTTGGATGGATTTTGCTGGTGTGTTCGCTTTGTATTCGCTTCGTTTGATATAGACAATTTAGGTACTTATAATGAAATGAGTCAATGCCAAAGAGGTGTTGAAATAAAAGTCAGAATCAACCAACATCAAATCAACGCAACCATCGTTAACGAGCGTGAAAGGCAATCGAGATTTGCATGATTGCAATTGCGATTGCGATGTTACTTTTTAACATTTTTTGTGCTTTATTTAAAATGAAAATGGAAAATATCAAATATATCAAATCAACTTATTGAAAATGAAATGAAAATCAACGAACAATAATGAAAATAAAAGCAATATCAGTTTCAGAACAGGAAGGTACTTATATATAATTTTTATTCAATTTAAGTATGTTTCCGGTGATCTCTCCTATAATACCCGATTAATTGTGGAAATCAATAGGCTTGTTCCAACAACGCACCAAACTAGTTCCTAACTGTCCGACGCATGAGTAGTTTCAAAAAAAACGTTGCTTTTTTAAAACTGCTCATGCGTCGGACAGTTCGGAACTAGTTTGGTGCATTGTTGGAACAAGCCTATTATGTTCAAAATTACTTATATCTGTTCTTATTTTCTATACATAAATAGATTAAATTAAATTTTTTTATCGAATTTCTTTGTTCATTCGAAATTGCTTTTGGTTCATTTGATAACCAGAAATTACAGCAGACAACCTTGAAGACAACGATGGACACAAACACGGGAGATCCCACGGAAGGGTTGGTTATTCTCTTACCTAAAGCAGCAGGCGAGGCTCCGAAGGTGTGCGGAAACCGCAAGCCACGAAAGAGAACGTCCGCTTGGTTGCCTATGTGCGCTGCCAGCTTTCACAATCGCTTATATTATCATAAAAAAGGTATAAAATTTGAATTCGGCAAATATTCAAAATTCAGATTTCCAAAACGTAATCTCAAAACTGAAAATTCTCCAAAATAAATATTAAAATGTTAGAAACTGTTTAATCTTTCCAATTATATGGTTCATCCGGGTAAATTTTACTGTTCCATTGTCTTCATCAACTGATAGATAGTAAAATCCATGATTTTATTAGCCATATTTTCTAGAAACGCGCACATGCAATGAGAAATTCAGCAAAACCAAACTGATTACTTATTTTAGAACTAATGCTGCTGATACTACTCGACATAAGTAAGTATTTGAAACTAATAACGAAAAAACAAACACAAAACGATAAACGTTCAACAAGGAAAGACAATAGATGTGATCGCACATATAATGAAAATAAATAATTTCAGATTCACATACTTTCCTCTTTATTTCATCTTGCACATTTCGCAGATTTATACTTTCTATCAATGTCAGCGAAGTGAGTTTTCTAACATGCCAACAAGCCAAGCCGACCACATTCTAATTCACTCAATATTGTTAAAAACTGGCTCGTTCTCACATTACAATTAATAAACGAGCAGCGCGCGTTCCTCGATTAGAAATTATGAGAACTCCAATTGTTCCCTTCATCTTTGCTACTTTATTATTACAATGTGATCTTCGCATTTCCAACTATTCACTATCACAATATAATACAGAGTTGGATTTACACCTGTATGATTAAAGTATCCACAAGTTCAACCATTCAAAATTTATCCGCAGTTATTGTTCAAGTGATTCATATACGAACAATAAGTTAATTGCAACTCTGCCACTCTTTCTATTTTACATTTCTCATTGTTGATACATGAAAAAAAAAATCAAAACACAATCAACTCGATTGAATCGCAAGAAACTGTTTATGCTTAAATTAGCTTAGGCATGAAAGCAAACAAGTGACACGATGCTATAAATTTAAAAGGACTCAATTTTAAACGAGGGATATAAAAAATAAAGAAAAGGAAAAGAAAGCGACGCGAATAAAATTTTGTTATTTGTTTGTTACACTTTTCTTACATTATCGCAAGATTATATATTATTTTTTCTTCTTAAAAAATACCACTTCCTTTCTCCGCATCATCAATCAACTCCATTAACAAAAACTAGTCAAAGAAGTCAAAATGTTTCCAAACTTAGAAAATTGTTGAAATCTTGAAAATTCAAGCGCATCGTCCAATTAACCCAATTTGCTATCACGTACATGATTTTCAAAAATAATTTTATTATCCGTATTATTAAGACCCAATTCGTGTACTTTTCAACATTGCGACTTTTGAATATTCTCTCTCCGAACAACATTCGAAATCGAAATCATGTTTAAAGTTTAAATTACTTCACCAACAAATTAGTGGGTAGCTGCATCTGCGCCATTGGAGGATGATCCGCAAAAGGTTTGTTCGTTTCTTCCTTTTGTGCATTTCATCAAGTTACTCATTACAAATACTGTCAAAAACAAAAATATGGAAATTTATTGGGTGAAATATTAGTTCGAAAAATATTTTGAACTTGCTTGAATATTGAATTTACCAGTTATTAAATGCTTTGTATATTTTGACAGTATGAAGAATTAGAGGTTCACAAATTTTATTTTGGATGATTTGTTGTTATAATATAAATAACTATAAAATTAAGAAAATGAATATTCACTTATACTTTGTGGAAAACGCAAAAGAAAATGCGAAGCGCGGCGCTGCATATTTTTCATATTTCCACGTCCACGATCATATAAATCAGGATTTGATTTACTCTTCGTGTAAATGTACCAAACAGAGTGATCAAAAACGATTGACATCTGGTTGGTTGTCCGTGTGAGTAATTCATAAATAACCTATTTTTGTATACTTACATTTCTGAATTAATAGAGAGTTTTTGCAAGTCGTATTTTTGAATGTCGTGATACGTTAAATAAATACGTCTTCTTAAAGTGAACACACGTACCTACAATTAAGAGTTTTTGCTTCAAGTTACGTGCAGTGCATTATTTGTTGCTAAAATTTGAAGTCGGTGATGAAAGAAGGCGACGTTTGACCAAACAACTCAAATAACTTGAACTAATAAAGTGGCGCTATTATATATTCGGGCGATTACTCCGCTCGACTTCGTCTCGCTCCGTAACCTTTGCCCTCGCGTATAATAGCCTGCATATGCCCTCATTGAATAATATACTATATACTATTAGGTATATTTCAGCAAATAATATAGAAATACGAACACAGATACGTAGTAACAAGTAGATAACATAAACTAAACGCAATAAGGCGTTATTTACACTTTACACTCACATCCATACACGGCATAGGCGCCGACTTTATGATTTTCTCAGGAGGGCCGGGGCCAGAATAAGAAAGCGCTATTATATGTTCGGGCGATTTCTCCGCTCGACTTAATAGTTAATAGTTAATAGTTATTAAGTTATTACATTTGCAGTTCAGCCCATAATCGATTTTTCAACTGGAAAAACTGTTGAGCGATGAAGTATATCTGTACATTAAAAATCGATACCTCGGTTCACACAGCACAACTTTCCGAGTAATGTCAATTCCGAGTGTCAGTATGTTGGAGTGTCGCCCTAGTAACATGCGTATATTCCATTCTTAGTTTGTTGGTGCCATGGCTTCGGCAATGGTCGAAAAGTAAAAATATTCGCACCGCACAACTTTCCGATTTCATTTTTCGTGAAAATTACTTATGCTCCGAAAATTGACACGGCATTGAAGATTGAAGATTGCAATGTCAATTCCGAGTGTCAGTGTTTTGTAGTGTTGCTCTAATAGTAACATAAGTAGTAACTACGTTAACAGCGTGGTCGATAGTGCACTCTGTAAATCTATTTGTTATAATTATAATCAATTATTAATACTTAAGAATTATTAGAACGCAGCCCCCCCCCCGCCTTAGTCGGCGCGACTGTTGTAAACTACGGAAATTGGTAATGGAAGAATTACTTTTGACAGGGGTCAAAAAATGCGTAAATCCTGTGTAAATCCCAGATTAATAATTTCTCGTCTTCTTTTCTATTCTATTGTAATTTTACCTACATCGAAGTTTGCAACTTGGAGCAATAAACTTAAAAGAAACATCTCATCAACTGATAAGTTTTATTAGATCATTTTATAGTTTGCTGATGATAGCATAACAAATATGGCAAACAGTAAATAAAGATTATAAATTAGCAAGCAGTAAAAAGTAAATTAAACTTGAAGAAAAGCAGAAACTTAAATTAAAATAAAGTTTAACTTTAACTTTTCCTCATGTCCTTGTGCATTTATGAGTAAGTATTTCAAAATATTGGTGAAGTGAACTAGTACACCTCAGGCAACTTTTCTATGAATATTAGAAAATCGTAATAGAAAGAAGCATGCCGCAAATTTCAAAGTTAAACAAAAATGAAAAATTCATAAAAATAATATACAAAAAAGTCGAAGAAGAAGAAGAAACAGCAAGACACAACAAAATACTTACATTAAAAAACAATGTATCTTTTTATAAATTGACCTGCAAATTATTTTATTAAAGTATTTTATAAATGTAAAAAAATAATCGTCTTTGAGCGTATTATTTTTAATTAATTTTATTATTTGGTTCTTCAAAATTGTTCTCAAGTATTAATTAAATATGTTGACAAGAAAAACGTGCAAAAACAGCAAAATTGTTATCTTTTCATGATTAATTTTTTAATATGCATTTTATTTCGTTACTTTTAATCATTTATTAGAAAATTTATGCATTAAACAAAGGTAATAATGGCAGAAGTCAGGAAAATAAAAAAAGTCGTTTTGATTGAAAATTGAAACATTTTAAATTCACCATGTTCTCAATATCCTTTTGCGCCTATATACTATTTATTCTAATCTAATTTATAAATTATATACGAAAACAAATTTTATTTATGAATATGTTTTTGATTGATTATATAAGTAGCTCTTTAATTTACTAAATAATATTTTTTATCCGCGACGACCACGTAAAACAGCGATTATTATGTGTGTGTGTG
>JARJEB010030206.1:0-21088 GCA_030264535.1 Liometoxenus newtonarum
AACGTTTTCACACTGCAAGTTGAATTCCATGGTTGAATTTTTAAGTTTGAAAGCCATACTGCAGTATAAAAATTAAATTTTGTCGTCGCGGATAAAGTATAGTATTCAATTCGCGCATATGCGCTATTATACGCTGGAGCGATTACTCCGCTCGGCTTCGCCTCGCTACGTAACCTTCGCCCTCGCGTATAATAACCTGCGTATGCGCTCATTGAATGATATACCATTATTATTATGGAAAAGAAAGACACTAAAGACGCAACGATGTCCAATCTACCCTTCCTTCTCACTGTTTTATATAAATAAGCACCTTAAAACAAATATTATAAGCCTCTGGTATATCTCTACCCATATAATGTATAAAAGACAAAGACAGCGCCGAGCAAAGGAAACACAAAAAGGAAAAAGATTCATATATGTTTATTAGATCAGGACCGCAATAAATTACACTTGATTAGGATTTTGGTGTGATTATATCTGACGATTGTCTCCGAAATGACCCATAAATAATGGCCCTATATATTTTACCTGTATATATCTCTACCTGTACGTACAATTTTCAGAGTTTGTCGTTGTCGTTGTCGTTGTTATTCGGATATTTGCTTTTCAACTAACTTAACTAACGTCCAAGAAGAGGCTTTTAAAAAACGTTTAAAAGTTTATAAGTTTCTTGGTGGTGGTGACTTGACTGGTGATGGTGTTTTAATGGTATAGCTGGTGGCAAAGCGGAAAATCATTTCTTTGCTTGAAAGGGAGCCTAATTTAATAAATATTTTTCGTAAATAACTTACATAAAAGTAAACAACAAAGCGTCAAAGCGTTTTGAATAATAATTCTTTATTACAAGAAAATAACCAACCTCCTGTGTTTTGCGCGGTATTCCGGCGCAGACTTTAAAGACTTTACAGAAGGAGAAATTCATTCAAAAATTCACTTTAAATATTAATGAGCTGTTTTTATAAAGTATTGTTGTTCTTTTCCAAGTCCGGAAGCTATAAATTATTAAATTAGAATTGTCTTAGAGCTTTTAGGCAAACACTGGTATGTTATACCGGGTGGTAGGACATCTTTTTTCTTCATTACTAATAAGTATATCTTTTCATAGCGACTTTTGGATATTCTTTGTTTCACAATAGGATGGTAGTGATGGTACACACATGCAAATTAGTTGCTGTCGTGAGGATAATGGTCGCGAAAGAATAAGTCAGATTGAAGACAGAAATAGGTATAAACCTTTTTAAACTAGTCCATAGTCCATGAACCATCAAGGGAATAACTCTTTATTCAACTTGTGGTTCTTTATATGCTCTACATAAGTGCGTGGAGAGGAGAGTCTTCGGTGTTGTCACAGTCCCAGGACGAAGACGCACCAACCTTCTTCTAATTGGATGCTGGGATCCGATATAATATAGATTTATGTTTAGTATATTTTCGTCCAAAAACTGGATTTTCGATTTGTGAGACAGTTTCCAACATATCAAATAAATTCCTTCAAAAATCAAACAAAAACTTTTTCAGTTATTTAGTTTTTGTTTTTTTTATTTTAAACTATTTTTCTTAAATTTTTAAAATTGAATAACAAACCGCTGAATCTGAAATCACACCAGGAATGTATTATCAGGGACGCATTTTTTCGATCACTTTTCCCGATGACATTACCTTTTCGTTTTATGTTTTCATGATCATGAATTATTTATTCGTGCGCGAATCATCGTACCGTACGGAATGCACAAGAGAGACACCTAGAAGCGTTGAGGCCACCACGGCGCATCCTCGCAATACTTCGAAAGCTTTAACCCCTTTAACGATGATGAAAATAAGACAAGCAGATGATGATCATCGTCGCGGACACAATGCGATCATCATTACGACGACGACGTGAAATTGCCAATAATGAAGACCGCGACCAAACATAACGAACAATCATGTTCTTCTTTGATGGAACGAAACTCGAAAGTATCAAGATCAAGAGGTATTGAAGCATCAGCACCAAGAACAAAATGCCTATGTATTTATTTATCCAGTCCAGAGAACGCGCGATGAGACATGCCGGCGCGGAGAGCATCAAGAACGGAACGACAAACGCGACAAGAAGCTTACAAGCCGCCGAACACTAGTTGCTTTTTTATTGTGTATCATCTATAGATATAGATATAGATACATTCGTCGTAAGCATTCATGCCTATTGTTTCATATACTTACCAACTTTTAAGAACCAGAAAAATTATAAATAATTACGATAGTTATAGGTAGAGATGAATAATATCCGGACATTTTTGGACATTAATCATCAGACATTTTTTCAAATACTTAGGTAAATGACATTTTAGGACACTTAGACGGACATCATTCTTTCAGTCTTTTTTATAAAAATTCAAAATTGTATAGCATGAAAATTTTTCATGCCTGAAACCAGGTGACAAACTCGCTCAAAAATGTTCGCTCAAAATGTTCAATTTTTATGGTTACTTTGTGACCTTGGGCTTTTGTAACTGATTTTGGTCACAAATATGCGTTTTCCCCACCATCGGACATTTGTGGACATTTATGAAAGGTCGTTTCCACATAAATGTCCTAAATGTGTCATACAATGCAGATAACGATTTTTTTTGCAGATTTATTCTAATAAGTGTTCGAATAAATGTCCGGACATTTTTGGGCATTAATCAATAGAATTTTATTCAAATGAATGACATTTTAGGAGACTTAGACAGACATCACTTTTTATATAAAAATTCAAAATGGTAGAATGAAAATGTGTCATGCTTGAGACCTGAAATAATTCACAAACTCTGCGGCACAAACCAGGTCACAAACTCGCTCACAATGTTCAATTTTTAAGGTTACTTTGTGACCTTGGGCTTTTGTACCTGATTTTGGTCACAAATCCGCGTTTCCCCCACCACCGGAGGACGGACATTTATGAACATTTATGAAAGTGTAGTGTCCCCACATAAATTTCCTAAATGTCTCATTGAACAATACAGATTATGATTTTTTGAACGTTATTCCATTTTTGTTTAAGTACCTATATATAAGTATATTATTTTATGAGAATATAATCAATTGGAATTGTGATGGTAGTTTGACGTTGGTTGATATTATTAGTTCTTCGTATTTCCATTTCGTTATATTACAAGCCATCAAATCGATCCCTAGATATAGATTGCAATGCGAATGTGTACACAACGCCCCGATGTGTACACATAAACTCTATTACTTTTATGAAACTGACTCGTTCACGCTTTTATTATATCAATATCAACATGCTATGCGAAGATATACCACATATCTATTACTTTTGGTGCTTACAAGCCATGTAAACCTATAGACCTGAAATGATACGATTCACGAAGCCGAAGACGAAGGGCACAATACAAATATGTAATTATTCATCAATCGCGGCTGGTTATTTATTACACCACAAAACAAAACACTTAGGTACATAAATGATATAACGTAAGCGTAACGAGGGTGATATAACTTTAATTGCCCAAGGACAGTCTTTACTTACAGTTCTTGTTCAGAATAACATTGATAAAGAATAAAAATAAATAAAAAAATCCAATGCACAAAAACAAAAGGACCTAAAATCTAGAATTATAGTGTGTTAAAACGTCGCCATAGCACATTCGCGATTCTGGCCGTTCATTGTTTTGAGATTGTTGCAAATTTCAAATTTACGAATTAATATAGCACAAATTATGCATCCTACGAGAAAATATTATAGGAATTGAAATGTAGTGAATTCAAAACTCCACAAGAATTTATTTTTGGTTTGACATTTGAATGCAAATTTATGTTTTGACATTCTAGTGCCTTTCTTTATCGACCGATTTTGCTCAATTTCGAACGAGGCCGTCTCATGTCGGTTATGAAGCTAAGCCGAAGATATGCTGAATTTATAATTCATAATTCATGATTGGCCTATGTTTATCTTTATACAGTTTCGTTTCCAGGTACTTATTTCCTTTATTGTTTCAAAGCTGAACACATGACGTGGTACCATCATGGTGAGGTAGTCGAATGTAGAACGACGAGGCAACAATCAAAATTTATGGTTTCTTTCTTCTTCGGGAGTCCGACTTGCATTCGTATAGTTTTACCAAAGAGCGAGAAGCTACTCTACCGGTATTAATATTTCCATAATAATATTATGTATCTGTCATCGCGACTCCACATGTTTCTGCTTTACGATTGCCGACTGTCATACATTTTTCGGACAGAAACGGACTAGAAACTATGAATGCAAGCGCAAGAACGGCATACGATCGTAACGTGTTTCTTCGGTGCTCCCCCCTTTTTTATATTCTTTGCAATTGCTTGCGTTTTGGAACAAATACGAGGAATATTTGTAGTTGATGTATTGTGAGTTGCATCTCCCTGCGAGCATATCATAGCATTAAATATTTGCATGTCCGGAGAAGTCTTGTCAGCCGTTGACATATTTATTGGTGCACATCTTCCCAAAGTCATGAGTATACGAACAGAGAATGTGAGCATAAAGTATTAAAAAAAAACGGGGAGCCCTTCATTGTATAATGTCGTGGCATT
Organism: Liometoxenus newtonarum; assembly: GCA_030264535.1. Lineage (NCBI taxonomy): Eukaryota > Metazoa > Arthropoda > Insecta > Coleoptera > Staphylinidae > Liometoxenus > Liometoxenus newtonarum. The sequence goes on from JARJEB010030206.1 coordinate 4,555, forward strand.
GAATGCGCCTTCAACTAGTTTTTATGTTGACTGTTGACCAAAAACGAAAGAAGACAAGGTATTTCATATTATTTTGTCTTGTATTGTTCAAAATCAGGTTCAACTTTAGTGGCTTTAGTATGGATAAAACAAAGCACAAAAATTTCTTAATACTTAAAGAAATTTTAAGGAAATGCATTTTTGTTAACTTAGTTTATACGTCATAGTATACGTCATAGTAGGCAGTACCTACACAAGTAGATGTTTGTTGTTAGAACATGTGCAGTGTGCACCATTAATCCGTGCTAGTGCAACATTAAGATAGCAGGAGTAATATCGTCCTGATGGTGATGCCCGATGTGATATACGAATTCGTCAGCCGCGCGACTAAATGTCTCGTACATACTCTATCTGCATGAGTATGAGCTATAGCTATGTATGACTGAGACTATTCGTAAATGCATATAGTTTTGTGGTGAATGAATAGAGTTCACAATAAGCTTAGCAGGTTCAGTCCTCACACTACAGCGACGTGCGTGCATGCTTTGCGCTTCTGGCCTGGTCTAGTGGTCTGGTCCTGGTCTGCAGGAGTATGAGAATTGCAGTCCCTACCATCAAAAGATGTAAGAGATAGGTAGTAGTAAAGGTAAGCCAGGTGAACAGAAGAAGGCGGGACCGCGGGGACGTTCCGACCGTCACCTTCTCTTTAGTCAAATGCCGTACAGCGGACTCGACCCGGTGTTCCGGCCGCTCTGTCAGTCACTCACTCACCGTCGCTGTCACAACAGTCGCCCACGCAACGCAACTCGGGTACACCGAGTTGTATTTTTACGTTAACCAAATAAAGGAGGTGTATAGACAAGAAAAGCGATTATAGAAAAAAAATGCTTCATCCGCGTGCGGAAATACCACTCGATAAACCCAGTGACTAATTATAAATTGATGACACGAAACGAAAAGCGCGCGCGTCTTATTAATGAGTACCTAAAACAAAGACACGGATTGTTTGTAATTGTAAAAGTGCTGGGTGATAAAACAAGTTGTGTGTTTGCATTGGATACCTATAGTTGGTGTATTAATAATAATAAGGGTTGAAATGAAGACTTGGGGCGCCTCACCGCGACAATCGGACGAGTGAAGGAGGAAGGAGCGAGAGCGTCGAGAGAATCCGACCCTTTCCGAGGGTAGCGTCGGCGCAGCCCGCCCCGAGCGTCGTGCCCCCACCACGTAAGCGTCGGCCGCGACAGACAGCATCCCGGCGCCGTCGAGCTCGCACGTCACCTGCAGCCAATCATCGCCGGATATGAGCAGTTCATCATAACTTTTTGTGTGCAACACGACGAATATCATAACTCGACGATACGCCGACGAATACGAACGTGTGCCGTTTCGTATTCGTCCCTGCTAGTGTGTTTTCTTCTATTTTTTGTTTGCGTGCTGCGTTCGTTCGCGTTTTTCCCGGCCCGCGAACACACTATACAAATGTTCACCATGTGTTTCAGTTAGTTGAAAGTTTCTCCCTTCGACGACGCACAACAATTTTCGCGAACTGTAGTGTGTGGAGTGCAGTTTTTGAAAGGACCACACCAAGGACCTACAACTTACAATACGCAATTATTCAAGGGTGGACGGGACGCACAGTGTGAATTATACAGTCGCGGAAATTTTGTGTTTTTATTATCAATTTATTAATTTAGTTGGAGGAACCGTGTTCTGTTCTGTAAATTGTGCGCAAATATGTCGCGAAGAAAACAAGCCAGACCCATCAAACTTCAAGAGGATGAAGTGCCAACAAGCGGCGCGCCGGCTTTGACTATCGGTAAGTGAAAAGAATCAAGAATGCACCACACCAACAAAAACACGACACACCGCGATTGCGAAGGACCAAATATTGTGCGTGTATCGATGGTGAATAATATCGCTTATCAATGAATCCTACAATTCGTTCGTATATGCGGTACTGTCATCGAGATATCGTGACACACGAGAAGTTCTTTCAGGAGAACGAGAAATAATCGCATTAAAAGCGTTTAAATATCCACTCGCAACTCGCAAATATAATACCGGACGGAGATCTTCAGATTACTTATTTACCTACCGCTACCATCCTACAAAACTAAAGTGAACTGAACTCCGCAAAGAGTGAAGCAAAGTGAAAACATATACCAAATACGAAAAGAGAACGTTCTACGTTTATATTTATTATTTATTAATGCCGTACGGCTGTAATATAATATGTTGATCGCAGATTGACGATGTTTATGTATCTTCTGTTCTGTTCTCCTGTACATGATTCGAAAAACTATTACAAAAAAATACAAATATAGAGGAAAGTTACACTTAAAATGCTTGGAATAATTAAAGATATACCTACACTATAGGCAACGATTTACCGAATGATCTAAGAATATCGCAGGTCCTTTAACTTAACATTAAGGAACATTCACGTCAATTAACAGTTAACACAATGCATTTAAAAATGACAAAAGAACGGAACGCCCGTCACCCGTGTGACAGACAATGACGTGATGTTATTAATGCGAATAGAAGGCCTTATTACAAATAGGTATTTAGTTTAAAAAAAAAATTCGAAATTGTGAAAAGTGCGGATATCGTGGCCGCCGGCCAAAATTGTTTTAACTCGCGACTTTGTTCATTTAACGCGTTAAATCTTTACCGTCGCTCGCCGCTCTTCATAGCTCTTCCCAGTCTAAGCAGTGTGTACGTGTAGGTAAACTTTTCTTAAGTTAAGATTTTCACAAACTTGTTTTGAGAAAATTTTAATGTTTTCAACTTCTATGGTTCTATAGCGCGTTGTAATGTTATTAAAAGTGTAGATGGTTGAATCAAAAGAGTAAAAGTGACATGAAAATAAAGTGCATTGCTAATTGTATCTGTCATCCGCAAGGATTCTTTTGGCATACCATCGCAGTAGCTGCATAGCGAAGAAATTGATAAAAAAAATAATACCACCGCTATCTCAAATGCTTTCCTTTCATCTCTGGGTCTGATGGGCTGTGTTGCTAAAGTACACCAATATAACTCAAACTGGCCGTGAGAATTCAATCGCGACAGCTACCCGTGTAACGTACATCAAATCATAACTGTGTCCATGTAACATTGCCATAGCTCAATGCGTGATGCGGCTGTTCAGATGGTATCGTAAAAGAAAAACATAACAAACAAGCGCGTTCAGTCCACAAAGAAGGTCTGGAAAAGTAGATATACTCACTTGTGTTTGTGTTGTTGCTTGCGTTTAATTGATGATGAATGATCGGCGTACACAAAGGACCATAATTTGTTGTCAATTGTCCTGTATGTATCGACTGGTTGTTGTAATTGGTCCAGTCGGTGCGGTGTGTTTTGATCTCGTTTTTCTGTGCGCGAGTGCGCTGACGGATATTTTTCGGATTGTAGGTCGTAAAACTAAAAACAAAAACAAACAAAAAACATAATGTGAAGTCAGAGATATTGATGCATTGATGATGTGGATGGAATTGGATGAAATAGAACGAGGAATTAATATTACATAATTCGTTTTTAATAGTCGCGCGCGTACAGCCGCATGTCGAATGTCCGTGTTAACCGGTCTGTTCCGGTGGTCCTGTCATGTCAATCGAGGGATGATTGGCATATATGCGTTCCACTCTCCTGATTCAATTTATGAGGATTGTTTTCAAATTAAAACCTACAAAATGTTGGATATTTATTGAATGTTGTGTTATGTGTATGATGTAATAAGGATAAATGCTAAAGGGGGGATTATAAAATAATTTCGCCATATTAATCAAGCCCGCCATTTTGTAAACCCTTTTCCTATGTGTATCATAATCTCATTAGAAGGGTGTCTGTTATACTCGGCCATGCATAAATAAATAGCAGGGTTAAAACGGGTTATAAAAGGGGTTAACTGGGCGGCCTGATCAAAGATTGAACGAACACCCCTGAATATGTGTGTTGGTGCTCTGTTACTGTACTCTCGTACTCGTACTGTACGAGTAGACAGAATAGGAAAGGGAATCGGAAGTAATGTTGGTCATATACACAGCGCCAGGGACGCAATGATGTAATAATATGGTCGAACGCAATTAAATGCTGTACGCATCTCCTCTAAACGCTATAAAGCGACGAACCCCTTTTCTATTACATTACATTAGCCGCTGAACCGATGCATAGACTTATCGACAACGTGCAAGTCGTGTCTGGCAGACTGAAACTGGTGGTGGTGGTGTTGCATGGTGCGGCTTTGAAATTTGATTTTTGAACAAGGAGGCAACTGTCAAACGGCGGCGTGAAACATCCCCTTTTCATATATTTACACATTGAGATACATGTCACATAATGTATGCGCTTTTCCTAACTCTATAAATGCGGATGGGTAGTATATTTATTTACTCAGGATCGCGATGTTTCATAATCACTCAACTCGCCTGGGTTTTTGATAACATTGCATAGTTTCGCGCACGAGTTAATTTTCCAAATTACAAAAAAGGGGGAGCAATTGAAATGTAAATTTAAATTTTCAACAAGCCTCAGGGATTCAAGCAATATTTAATAAATCTGGCATCTGCGATTAGGTATAAGGAAATAAAAATGAAAATTTGTCAAGATTTCAATCAGTTTTTGGCAATGCCAGTTCTTATGTGGTTTAATTTCATGTTTCTATTTATTATTAATCGATTATTCATTTAATTTACTGGCTAATTAAAGCATAATTCCTTCCTATTTATCAAAGAAGTGAAACCATAAAGTTGTCTATTATTTTTAGATAATTTCCATTCCATCAAGTTAGTCAAACTCAAACATAAAAGAATAAAAAATATGAAACTATATTCATTAAAATATGATGTATATCTATATAAAGTACAAGAGGTTAATAGCCAAGCATTATTAAAAAAAATTCTTCACAGCATAAAATAAAAAATTACGAGGCGCGCTAACTGAATGAAGTCAAGCGTTGTTTCCTTCATTTCAATCGTTTTTTCATCGTCTTTGCTTTGCTGATTTGATTTCTTTGTGTATTTTTGTTGTCACCCGCAAGGTTGTTTTTATTTACTGGTTGGTGGCGTAATAACATTTTCTAAGTATATATTCGTCGGTCGTCAGTGCGCACTTAATTATTAATCGTCGTATCGAATGAAATACTTTTCAGTTCGTCGCAAAAAGAGAAAATTTCAAATTATGTAGATGCCACCTTGTTAGTAGGTATGAATGTTTGTAAATCTTTTATAAATTTTGGAAAGATTTCAAGTTTTCAGACGTCTGATTAAATGTTTCGATTTCTCTCTTTACTTTACTACGTTTACACTTTGTATTTATTAAAATTCTTTCGATTTTGTTTGTATGGACGTTTGCTTTTAGTTTTTGTCATTTGTGAAAAGTGCGAGTGATTTGTGAGTGGTTTTGCATGAATATAAGAAAATGTTGCGCAAAACCATATCATTTCAAATCCAGAAATTAGACACAGTGGCTATCGGCCTATTGTGTGTCTAACTATGCGGACACGCACTCTTTTGACTTTTATAACAACAACAATGACAGTTGAGATATAGGTAAATGCAAATATTGTAACAAGAGACACATAAGAAATCGGTTGCTTAAGTGGAAAAACAGCAGGACGCCTGGCGCTTACGCATTTGCTTGTTTTATGTGTTTGTGTGAATCGTATTCGTAGAGAAAGTAAAAAATCCAAAAAGGTATTGTTTTGGAGTTTTGAGGGCTATTATTGTAGATTGTGAGAAATCGAGGTCGTCCTTTTTGGAGGCTCTTACACATAAAGTAAATTCGTAAATTATTATTTCCTTTTTATCATTTCTTTTTTATCATTTCGTTTTTTTGTTGCTTTTTTCTTTCCACGATAAGGAATAATTTATTAGTCGTGTATCTATTTATGCTTTATAAAGATTATAATTGCGTACATCCGCTTTTATTTTTCGTTTATGTTGTTTATTAGACGATTAAAAAACATAAATACACGAAAAACGATACATAATAATTAATAATAATAGAAAGCATTGTTTTATTGTATCAACTATCAACAAGAAATAGGTATACCTATATAGCGATAAATTTAAAAGCCGCGTGAATATTTATACTTACACATTTTTCCATTTTGTCTATTTTTGAACCTATATATACCTATCCGAAGTCTAAGTCAACTTAGTAGTCAACTTCAACCGACTCGAAACGCTAACAGCTACTACTAAATTAACTATTATTACAACTACAAGTCGTCGCTGTATTTGCTGTTCGTTCGATTTGTTTAAAGTTGAAAGAAAAAGCGCTACTATATCTTTATTTAAAGCGCCGACTCCGCCGTTTTCATTCCGTTTTTCCATTCTATTCGTAACTACCTAATGTACTTTCAGATTAAACAAAAGCGAATCTGACTGATTTATTTAAAGAAATTTCAATGTAGCTGAACCATAAAGAATACAACAGGAACAAATTACAAAACTTCGATTTTCAGTTGGCCGTTGATTGTGAACTATTTTCATAATCAGTCGTAATACCTAAAAAAATTTAAATAGATAGGTAACCAAATTTTGCTGCTTACTTGCAGTTTCAGTTATGTAGGTTATGGTAGGTTAGGACCACAGAAGGGTCACTTCGCGTCTTTCGGCCTCTTTTAATAACCTTCGGCGTGTGTTAGCCATGTTGTGTGGAGGTTGGAATTTGCGAGAAATTTGAATCTGCTATTTGCATTGTGAGGTAAATTCAAATTTCCCGCAAATTCTAACCTCCACACAACATGGCTGACATGCCAAAGGTCACCAAAGGAAGCCTATCGAAAGACAGGTAAAATTATTTCAATTTATCAACTGGTCTGGTTTAACATTAATATTTACAATAATATTAATAACTCCTCTTCAATAAATTATTTAATATATACTTATTTATTGTTAATTTATGTACATTTGTCGTTGGTAGTTAGCTACTGTGGAATGGAATCAAATGAAAAATATATTTCCCAAGTTTATGAGTAGGCGTTAGAGATGCACGTACTGTGATGATGATGATGAAAAACGAGGAAAATCGCTAATGTATGCGGGACTATATCTCGGGACCGTCTCCTTGCGTCAGGTCCTAGTCCTAGTAACATCGCTAAACATGCGCGCCGGCGTGCAAGCAAAGACGAGTTGTAAATCTCTTTTATACTCTTTCTTTACTCGTATAACTCGAAATGCTACCAAAAGCTTAAAGCAAGTGCAAAAATATAGTAGTTCTTGTGGGTGGTTAATATGTTTACCGTTTAGCTTATATGTATACGTTTTTAGAATTTAGATTTGCTTTTACTTATCGACCATCGATTTACTGATGCTAAATGTTAAAACTTAAAAGTTAAAACGCATCCTCGCGGTGTTTAGTTTACGTTTACAAATTTGCCAGTGAATGAATAACATTGATTTAAAAATGTATTAAAAATCAAAATATCAATAATTTTTTCAAGTTTTATTATCTACTTTCCGACTTACCCATGGTATGGTAAGGAAAGTTAGGTGATCAGGCAAAATATCGAACTAGGGTTTTTAATGAAATTTATAAATTTAGTCGGATAATTTTTTTAACACTTAAATACGATGTAATTGTCTTTTGTGATTTTTTTTTTGATTTTGTGAATTTATATGGAAATTAATTATAGCACCCTTTTATTGGTGAATGGTGAATCTTTTTGATTTTGTGAATTTAATTAGTAAGAAAAGTTCGTTGATGAAGCAAAATATCGAACTCGGTTGTTTAATGAAATTTATAAATTTAATCGGACAATATTCTTAACACTTAAATTCGATGTAAATGTCTTTTGTGATTTTTTTTTGATTTTGTGTATTTATATACTTAGTAAGGAAAGTTAGGTGTTGAGGCAAAATATCGAATTCGGTTTTTTAATGAAATTTATAAATTCAATCAGACAATTTTTTAACACTTCAATTCCATGTAGTAGTTCTTTGTAATTTCTTTTTTGATTTTGTGAATATATTTTGAAATTAATTATATCACCCTTTTATATGTAAGTATATGGAAATTAATTACACCCTTTTATTGGTGAATATTTTTGATTTTGTGAATTTATATACCTACTTAGTATGAAAAGTTAGGTGACGAGGCAAAATATGGAATTCGGTTTTTTAATGAAATTTATAAATTTAATCAGACAATTTTTTAACACTTCGCTTCAATGTATTTGTGTTTTGTGATTTTTTTTTGATTTTGTGAATATTTATGGAATTTAGATATGGAAATTAATTAGCACCCTTTTATTGGTGAATCTTTTTGTTGTGAAAACTTTAAATATATCTGCACGTAAATAAAAAAAAATGGCTGATTTACGCGAACGTGCAGATGCGACAAACATCGCGCAGTATTTCCATTCCAGGTACGCATAAACGCGAAGCGATTTGCACACAAAGTGGTTCTTGATTTAAAATCGCGCACAGCGAATTGACAGGTCAGTTTCAGGCGAAACAAGTTTCTTTACTTTACTTAGTAGTGATTTCACAAAGACGGACGCGAAATGATCATACAATATTATAAAGTGTTTCAAGTTATATAATGATGATGACAAGAAAAATTCATTTTATGAATATTTAGCGCTAATGTTTCAAGTATTTTACGCTTTTTTGAAACACTCATATTACTAACACTGACCTAAGTGTAAAATCCTTCAGGAAGAATCCGCATATGAATAATATTTATTAGATCTGGGTATTGCTGCGACACTTTAAAGCAAAAAAATCCAAAACAACGAAACCGGGTTGAGCCCAAAAATGCTTTTATGTTGAACACACAAACATAACCTCACTTATAGGACTTACCGCTAAACAGCGTGTAAGTTTAAAAACGTTGAAGAACAAATATTAGGTATACCTATATGTTGTGCGATGTGGTGTGTGAAGATACCAGAAAAAAAACTGAAAACTCAAAAGAAAAGGAATACAAGGAGGAGGTGTCTGGTGGAACTGTTGAACAGCGTGGGCTTTCTGTCGGGCGACTTTTTTTCTCTCGCTTAAACAATAAAATTAATAACTGGCGATAACGATCACGGCGCGATGTTATTAACAAGATGTATCCATAATTCGTTTTTTCTTCACTTCGCTGGGTTCTTAGGTTCTTTTACATCTTTAACATAGCTATACAACAAACCCTTTAACGTTTGTCAAACTGCATTTCGTATATGTAGCTGCGTTGAGCGCTGTCATTTGTACATAACTCGTCTTAAATAACCTTGTACATGACTTTCATTCGGAAACTTTACCTGACCAGGACCAGATGCTAAAGAATTAAAAATGAAAATAAAAATAGAAAACGCAAAAGCGATTCATATTTATCTGTAGGATTCTGGACTGTTAAGTATTACCAATAGCTTTAAACGTGCGATTGCGATAAAAAGAGGATACGAACCGAGGAGATGATGCTACAAAACTGAGATTTATTTGTGGATAATGTGACAAAATAACCGTTAGTAAACCTCCGCAGTCGGTCCGTTGTATACTTACTAATCGCACAGCATGAATTCGTCTAAATGCATTTTTTATTATTACTTACTTAAATTTTCATTCACATTTTCATTTTCATTCCGCATATTTGGACCGCTTAATCCTGTCTCGACCCCTCAACACTCAATGCGTCATATTAGCAAAGCACCTACCAGTAGCTGGTAGGAAGTACAGCATTCAGTAGCTAATGCTTCTAACAATATACATATATGTATAATTTGGAAGATATAGGAAGGCACACAATAAACGTAACGAATGCTGAGTGAGTCCCGGCCCGGGCATTCTTTTAACTCGCAACAGAAAAATCCATAAGACACGCTTCGTTACAAACTAAAAGAGCTAACAAATTATGGAACGATGATTAATGCGCTTAACTAAATATAGCTCAGTGGCAGCCGCGCACTAAACGCGATACTCATTACACAATAGAATAGATTATGACATGCACACTTAGACATTTAGTAATTCTTTAAATGTTTCATCTTTCATGTGAGCATATGGATGAGTGAAACTAACCTAAAAATACATTTCGAGCCCGTATACACAAGTTACAAAATAATGCAGTCGTAGAAAACTATCGGGAAATTTTTATTTGTGACTGTGACTCGCTTCGCTCAGATAATAATTTCATATTTAAGCTAAGCAGCTTGAAGATATTTAGCTAGTAGTTATTTAAGTGGTGTGGCATGTCTAAAGGAGCAAATAAGTATGATGCAGACGACTAAATGACTAATTACCGTGCCGGTTAGACTCGAGCTTTCTGATCTTCTCTATAGGTATGTGAGTTTTGTACTCATAAATACAAATGGTCGTCGTCTGTATGAATCCGTGTACGATGATTTATTACCGTTGTCACACGTCGAGAAACTTATTCGGTAAAATGATATGATACAAAACATACTTTTAGTTCTTTATACACTTAACGTATTCATATTTTGTTATTCAATTACTCATTTTATTATTATAATTATTCATCGTTTTTACAATATTCATGTTAAAGGCAAGATTTTGAGTGGAAGAAATACAAAATTTTTAATTAATAATAAGTATAGGGAAAACCTTGCTTTCAGCTCCATCAGCAACTACTATATAGTTGAATTTGCCTATAATTTAAAAAAAATTAACTTTCCGACATTCCGACCTTACCGTAGATCGGAAAGTGGTGTATGTAATGAAAAAAAATCAAAGAATTTTTGCTAGATTTGATGACCAAAATCAACTTTTTGGTACGTGTGGATATCCGCCAATAGGCTTTACGCCTATTTCTACTCAACCAGCAATCGTACCTTGTTGGTCCTTCGAACCGGATATGAACCAGCCAGTCTGGGTGAAACTGAAATAGGCAAGGAAAAAGGGCTTTTTACTTAACCAGCAATCGTACAACGTCATGGAAATAAAATTAGTCAGTACGGTTTCACACCGCACAGTTGTGCAGAAATGTAGTGACATCAGGATGAAATCAATGTCAGTCCCACTTGTCGATAAAAATTACTTTTACGATCGACGAGTTCAACGTAATCGTATGGTGGTTACGGTAGGAAATTCATCCGGTGCGAATTTAACGCACCGATTTTTAGTTTGCACGCACCTACTACACCTACTGTGTTTTGCGTTTACGCTTGACTCTGCGTTCGATTTGTTCACACGCTAAATTAGTGATGTTGGTGGTCTACCCCTGCTGCGTTTATCCGATCTCGGTCGCCATTCCAGAACTTTCTTCGTCCATCTTCCCTCCTTCAATTGGTCATACACTCTATATCTAAAATCTGATTGAATGTGCAAAAGATAGTGTTAGAAGGGTCTTTTATGCGCTCATTTTATTAATTGCGCATAGGATCCCCTTCCTAACGCAACACGTTGCGAAATGTACTATTTTCATTATATAAAACGACATGGACCTGGGCAGATTTTGTAACTAAAAACGTACCTATTAGGAAAATCATGTAATATTTAACGCACCGATTTTTAGTTTGCACGCACCTTACTACACCTACTGTGTTTTGCGTTTAAGCTTGACTCTGCGTTCGGCTTGTTCACAAGCTAAATTAATGATTTCGTATAATTAGTCGTACACTGTATCCAAAATATAATTGAATGTGCAAAAGATAGTGCTAGAAGGGTCTTTTATGCGCTCATTTTATTAAATGCGCATAGGATCCCCTTCCTAACGCAACACGTTGCGAAATGTACTATTTTCATTATATAAAACGACATGGACCTGGGCAGATTTTGTAACTAAAAACGTACCTATTACCAAAATCAAATAAATTTGAATTGATTTACACAACGATAAACGAAATCGCATCAGAATATCGAAATAGTTGTAGTTTTAGCAAACCAATTTGAACAATTCCGACGATTGTAATATCTATTCAGATCTACCTATATATTTACGTATGTCGCGCACAGTGAACGAGAAAGGACACAAACGTGTGTTTTAATTGAAATTGATTTTTAATTGCAATAACCGTACGTTTGCGTTGTTAATTTATGTTCGGCTTGTTTATCTGATCGTTTCGAGTGCACGTATGTAATCCATGTCCACATTGTACGTATGTATATCTAGATAGATAGGTATGTATTATGTACTACATAGGTAGGTACGTTCCATCCATGCGTACCATCGGAGTAGAGCGCGCACAGGCCACAAAACTTAAATAAAAGCTCCGCATATAAACTGATTGATATCTACGTTAAAAGCTTGTTCATACTGAACACTACACACGCATAGGAGTGTACCTATTTATTTACAAAATGCGAATGCATCACGCACCACACAAATGATTTTAAACAACGATGGAAGAAAGAGGGGGAATGTGAGGAAAAGATCGAACCATTTTAGTTACTAATGTAATACCTAGTAACATACATTCTTTAAATATGTTTAAAAGCGGGTTCTTGCAATTGCCATCCCCATCCTTTTTTTACATTTTTTATAATAACGTTTTTGATATCTGTCCTTCATCTACATGTTGATTTTTGTCAATGCATGTCATGCATAATATAAAATAATATAAGGGGGTGATGCGCCTTGTAGCATGTTTTCTGTTGTCGTTTTGTATGACATCTCAATAAAAACTGGTACAATGACACAATATGTGCAATACCATATAGCGAGATAGTGTAAACAATATGACAGGCGGCTAATTCAGCGTGTAGTAGGGTATTTGCAACACAGCTACCCGGTGAATCTGGCTAAAGCCAAGGCAAAAACGATGCATGCAAGGAAGCATCCCCTAAAAGTAAGTTCACCGATTCCCCGATTCTAGCGATTTCACGGGCCACAGCACCCGAATGCTGTGTCATGCAACACGACAAAACGTAGACTAGAGTAGAGTAGAGTAGACAAATAATAGTCACAAATATACGCGTTTTTTTTTTCAATATTGAAACGGTAAAAATAAATAACTGAATAATATCTTTTTAGTCTAATAATAAAAATATACTTACCCTTTGTAGTTGTTTCTGTATTCTTTTTATTATTGTCACTATTGCATAGATTTAGATTTTGTAGTTGCCAGCCCAGCCGTTTCTAATTACCACACGAGTGCCGACTTTACGATAGTTGAGAACTTGTCATAAACGAACGACGCGCTCATTTGTCGCATCAACGTCGCGACGCCTCATATGCCATAAGTGTGACGCATATTTGTTACCTTACCAACACGAGGACTTTTGCTTTTTGTATATATGTATGTATGTATGTGTGTATGATGGCTGGGTAGGTAGGTATGCATATATCATAATTAATAACCGCACTTATACATCATCCATGCATCATTAAGTTTACGTTGATGAACATTTACTTAGCTCCTTGTAATCTGCTAAATGTCAAGTTGTAGATACTAATGTGCCAGTCACAAGTCACAATTATGAATCCTCTAATTAGACAAAAATAATTATTATTAGATATTAATTATACTCTTATACCTATACGCAATCACTTCATTAAAATATCAGCTGGTTTATTATTACTAAATTGCATTAACAATTTCATAAATTGCTTCTTTAATTAATAATTAACCCGTTGCCCCCCCCCCCCCCCTGCATTGTACTTTTGTCCTTGGCTTGACAGATCCCCCATTTTTATAAGTTATAACATAATAACAAGGCGCCCCGGATAACGACTTTAATTAATTAATTGACTAATTAAATAATGAATTCTCATATTAAGAGATATTAAGGAGGAAAATTGAAAATTGCATTAGATTTAAATTTCTCTCCCCCATTTTCGAATGAATATAAGTACGTAGTGAATATATCTATATACCTAAAGCTATTAAAATATCCTTGTCCCTAAACGCAGTCATTCATTTGGAAAATTAGTTAAAATCTGCCTTGATTCGATTAAATCGCATTAAAACATGAGCTTAACATATTCACATTGTCAAGTGTATCAGTAAATAATTTGAAATTTCTCGAAATGTCTGGATTTGATTAAATTTCCTTGTATAGAACGCTTAACTTATTAAGCTAAGTGTGAAAAAAAGCAATCAAAAAAGTGTAAGTATCTAGTTATCCAGATGTCCCACGTTACATCATGCCTACGTCACGGAGCTAATTATAATCAGCTGATTGGGATTACCCTTGATGTGGTTGAGGTTTTTTTGCGCCAGGTTTATCCCGATCAGCTGTTTATTGTGAAGGTCAAATAAAGATCAAATCTGTCACCTGCTGACATGGAACATCTCAATTAAACATATGTTCGTAAAATACGTACAAGCAACAAACAACATTTTTATCGTTAAAAATGCGATTTTCCCCGTAACAATGCGAGTCCGTAGCGCAATAGTTTTCGTTTAAACTTCCCGTCAGACTTTTAGAGTATTTAGCGATTTTGTAGGTTAAAGTTGTAAGTATGTGTTATGTGTTGAATAACAAGGTACAATTTCATTGAATGGAAACTAGAATAGTTAGTTTATTTTAATTTAATAGTGAGTGGAAGATTGTCACGCCATTTTCCACCACAGCACCAACACTGTCACCGGCAATAGAGCACGCGACTGTATAATTCAATAAAGATGTGTGTTGCACCTATAGCGTTGTTGAAATGAGACGTGTTTTATGACTTTATGGCATAATGAAACGCATTATTGTGCGCATTGTTTTAGAGGTTTTGGTGTCAGGTGTGCTTTACTTGCTTTACTCGAAATTGAAAGTCAGATACATCGTCCAAAACATAAACTTACTTACGTGGATAATGTAACTAACATAACCTGCTTTCGATATACATAAACATTCTAAACTACTCGGAGTAGTTCCGAACAACTCTGGGACTACTCTGTGTAGTCTACAGTGCGGTATATCGAAAGCAATAGATTCAACAGCAACAGGACAATACGAAATAAATTTATTCATTAAGTCAAGAGGAACATGTGAAAATAGTTCTATTATAGGCAAAGATGAATTTTTATGGTTTTTATGATTTTTATTTAATACAAGTACGTCTGTCATAAATAAGAAGGAAACTCTTTTATATTTTTAAAAATTCCTTATTTATATACAACGCATCGTTCATCATACATTGTGGTACGCATAAAAAATAAAAATTATAAAAACTATGTTGTTTTATTGTTGTGTTAAATATTTCTTCTTTCATCTCTTGACTTTTCGACTCTTCATTATGTTATTTTTTTTTGTGGATGGGTAATAAAAAGTGGGCGATGGCTCTGTATCTACGTTGTACGCGGGTAATTAACACACGAAAATTAAATTTTATAACTAATATAATAATAATATCCGATCTTGTCAGGTCGGTTGTCGGTGAGGTTTTTTATTCGACTGTTTGATCTTTTACCGACGCACCACAACAAAACTTTTCTCGATGAAGAAATAATTTCAATATAGGTACCTACGTGGGATATTTTAAGAATGTAGCGCCATTGACGGCCAAATCTTAAGCTTCGTAAGGAGACATGAAATGCCTATATGTATACATACTAACTATCCCGTACGTCTTCCAAAAATTTAAAAACAGTTGATCTATAACTAAATTCGGTGGCGGCCATGTTGGCATTCCTGGCAAATTATTTGTCGTTACAAGATTTTCTTGCAGAGGTCGTTAGTTCCTACAGTCAACGGTGATCCGAATCAAACCGAACCCAATCCGAATTGAACCGTACTACCAACACACCAGTGGGTTGCTGTTGAATTGCATATAAGCCATAAGGGCTAACATGGCCGTTAACTGGATCTGGGCATCTCAATTTAACTACAACTCTACATCAATTAGGAGGGTTCCACATTGATTGCCTAGATGGCGTATTGTTACCATTCGATAGCTATTTCAAATACAATATAATAATTACCTAACCTATTCAAGTAATATGGCAATTAGTGCTATATTATGCCAAAAATATGAAGATGGTGAACATCCCATATGTTATGCCAGCCGTACCCTAAAAAATACCGAAACACAGTATTCTACTATCGAACATCATTTTCAAGTATTCACAGTTTCACAGATCACTATACTCTTTGACATCCATTGACAAGCCAAAATGACATCATGACATCAAACGCGCATGATACATGATATTAAATGTAGATTTTTAGATTGAGAATCTTCTTTTTCTTGAGAAAAATATAGGTATATTAATCCGAAGTATTTTAAATTATACCACTTAATATACTTCACCTCTTACCTCATTGGTTGACAATTGCATAAAAATATTTTTCTTTTTGTGTTAACGATTTCATAAGTTTAAGAATTGTAAAACTCTATTGTGCGGTAATAGCATACGCCCGATTGGTTTCATTTTCTAAACAAGAATCGTTCAACTGACAATTGTCAACGTCAACCTGATATTATATACTTACTTATACATACAACAAGCATGGGGCTTAACCATTCTGGGACAATATTCGAGTACATTTGATATTTTGTCGTTTTGTCATCGTCTTGTGTCGTTTTTGTGCCTGCACTACAATATAAAGATGACAATGCATTAGAGACATGCGAAGATACCGACACAATTCAATTCCAAAGCATACATATTCTATAAAAAAAGGACAATAAAAGCAAGGCCACTTCTATTTTTTGCTCTAAACGTGGACAATAT
>JARJEB010030210.1:0-14866 GCA_030264535.1 Liometoxenus newtonarum
AATGTTCTAACAATTAAATGTATTGTATAATTACTGTTCACTTGTACTTCCAAGTTTATATAACGTTCTTTATTAAACTGAAGTTATTTGTTTACATTGTGGGATATAAATTCCTACACATACTTTTTCATGGTGCAACAACGGAACAAATGAGCTGAGGCAAGTAAAAAAGGAACGCGTAACGAGCAGCCTAGCTCACTTCCAGTTTAGTACCTATATGATCGTTAGTAATTCAAATATGTGTGCTTTCGGCTGCCCACGTTTGGTGACCTTCAGTGAGGGAAATTTACCTAAATTGTTGACCTTGCTTTCAGAGATTTGAAAAGCGCATTGTGCATGTGCACAATATCCTCTGGACGAGCTCGATCTCTCTGGTCTGAGCAAAGATCATCTGAGAACTTGGAACAACTCGAAATTATCACTCCAAGTTGACCCAAACGCAATCGAACACGATCGAACTGTGCCATGACGTCACAACTAAGAACTAGGCGAGCTGAGATTTCGTGAAAAAGGAAAGCAACCAAACCACCGTAACCTAAAATTAGAAATAATTTCTCGATATTTTGCGAGTTTGGCAGATATTTTGAGATTTTGCGACTAATATGATGCATTATGGAAAGTGTGAACCAAAGTGAAAACATGAAAAGCCTTCTTGAATCATCAACGGAACCATTACTTTTCAATAATTTATTAACATGGAACTTGTTACAGTGGGATATGACCAAATGGAACGAGTGCTTGGGTGATACACAATTGCAATTTCGAATGGGTCATAAAGCGTTTACAAAAGTAAGTTTTCTTACTTGAGAAATGCATATAGGGAGGCTTAATCTCACAAGATACAAACCTTTCATTCATATTAACAATTAATGTCTTAATATTTACAAAAAAAAGGTATTTGTCACGCGCACATTTATGTCCGGTAAGTATAGCATCGCCAAGAGGCCTAATTGTTAATATGAATGAAAAGTTTGTATCATGTGAGATTAAGCCTTCCTAAATGTATTTCTTATTGAAATCACTCTGGGACTTTTCTTACATTAATTTCAACCAAAAACTTTGCAATTTTAGGAGCCGCAATGGGAAAAGACTTGTGAACTAGTTAAAGGCACATTCGCAGACTTCCGCAATTTTAACGAACCAAAAAAGTGGCTGTATTTCGACTACAAATACTTGAACCAGTGGTTTATCGAGAAATATGATTTGCGAAATGTAAGGAATTTGGACGGCGTGACCACGAAAAACTGATTGTTTTATATTACAAGAACTTTGTAGGAAATAAATTGGGCACAGTTGGGATATCCGAATATAAGGGCAGAGGACAGCACCATATGGATAGGGTCCGAAGGGGCTCACACACCGTGCCACATTGACTCGTACGGCTTTAATTTAATTGCGCAAATTGCTGGCAGGAAATTGTGGCTGTTATTTCCGCCGCAGACAAATTTACAGCCAACTAGGGTGCCCTACGAGGAGTCAACGATTTATTCAGCAATCAACTTTTTTAGCCCTTCGGATGATGACTGCTTTCGCGGTGGTACAGCGAAGAAAGTCGTGTTGGAACCCGGTCAAATCCTCTTTGTCCCGAACGGTTGGTGGCATTACGTGGAGAATTTAGAAACGGCCATAAGCATCAATACGTGGATTCCCGCTTCGAGTGATGGGGATAATAGAATTGACGAGGCGATCACACTTGCAATGGTGAAAATGCTGTCACAAGGACTTAGATGCGAAGAACAAGCGGCTATCATTAACAACCACGTACGTTTATGCAATTATTGTATCTTGTCATCACGTATTGTTTGTTATGTTTTCAGCAAGACTTGCAAGAATTGACGAACTTGGAAGCAATTAATCTTATAGAGAGCAGTCTGCAGAGTTGTAATCGTGATAAATGCACTCCCATAACAAATATAGTTGCTAATGACGGGGTGGAAGTCATCGAAACGTTGACACCAAATGAATTGCAGCAGTTCTTACAGAAACAGCGACAGAGGTTCCCGTTGGCCAGCGGAGATAAAGGCGAGCAGACAGAGGAGAACTCGAACAAGTCGTTGCAGCTGATGAAAACGTATTTGTCGGTGCTGACGGATCCGGAAGTTGTTACGCTTGTTAAACGAAAATTACAACTGCTTCACGACACAAAACTATAGTTGTAAAATGTAATTTATTCCATTTCATTTATTTTACCGTCATATAAAAATACACATTTGTTATTTGGTTGTTTGTACATATACAAGCCAAGACAAAATGGCAAATCATCATTATCATCCATCCCTGATTCAAGTAACTAGATCTACACATACTTGTAATATTAAACCAGTAACCAGCAAATTATTTAATTCTACAAAACTAGGTTCAAATTAGTTGATTATGCAGTGGACATAATCAGGTACCACCAAGTAGGTACATATAATAATAAGTATATTCGCTTTGTTTACGGTCAGTGAATACGGTAGAGCTAGCAGGTAACAAACAATTAATATTTTTGCACTTTTGCATCATCAGATGTCTTCTGATTTTTACTAGTGTTTCATGTTTCGTTGCTATCACAAATTTACGCACCTCAATGTTACAATTACCTCTCTCCGGGCCGGCCTCCTATAAATTAAGTCCTAATTAAGGCTTGCCTGCCCTTGATTGCATTAATAATAAAATAAATCTGTATGCATATAAATTAATGAGATATGTCTATCACAGAGATTTATCGAAATTATTACTTCTATATATATATATATTTAAACGCCGAATTCTAGAAGCGCTATTACTCGACTTGACTAATTAACGTTGCGATCGAAACAACCAAGTATTTTGTGCAAGCTTGCAATTGTAACAAGTGCATGCACTTAACTGCCATCACTACTGTTACTATTGCAATCATCCAGATCCAAGTTGCGATTCACACTGCGGCGGAACATGTTCTTATTTCGTGTGAACGCGCCAGCGCCCTTGGTACTTTTCGGTAACAGTGCGGGCAAGTCGGTTAATTTACTAATAGTGTAATCGGGCTCGAACTCGTTAGCGTGATCCAGCTCGCCAACGTTCAATGGGATCCACACCGTGGCGCCCAATTTGGCATGAATACCACCCAGTATGTCCGTCTCCAGTTTATCACCAACCATTAGACATTGGCACGGTTCCACGCCCAAGAATTCGCACGCCTCGTGGAAGATCTGATGGTGGGGTTTCTCCCACGGCAAGTCCCCCGACACGAGAATGATGTCGAAATAAGAGCGCAGTTTGAGCCGTTCGACCTTCTCCCATTGCGCTGACGATGGGCCGTTGGTGATCAGCCCAAGCATGTACTGCGACTGGAGGCGTTGCAATAAGGAGACGATTTCCGCTGTTGGAGTTAAGTAGTAGTATCGGAGTTGGAGCCATTTCAAGTACATTTCATCTGTGAATTTGAAAACAAAATAATGTAAATAATATACCTAAGTAAATGTCAATATTTTGATTTTTGACACGTTAAATTAAATTACTCGGTGCAAAATTTTACGATTCACATCAAAATGATGGTCAAAATCCTAACGTTAACTGGTGATGAGTTGGAGCTGGATGTTGAACCAGCTGATACGGTGCAAAGTGTTAAAGATAAACTGGAAGAAAGAGAAGGTATTGTACTACTTCCCTTCCCTTCTTTCTCACCACTGGTGGTGAATTTAAAAGTTTTCATTTCCAATTACAGGTATACCCGTGGATCAACAACGTCTCATATTCCAAGGGAAGAAGATGCGGGACGATTTAACGCTGCAAAGCTACAAAGTGTACCCCGGCACGACAATGCATCTTGTGATCGCACTACGTGGCGGGTTGCGCTATGCCGAGCAGGAAGCACGCAAAAATTACTATCGACGATTCATCGGCAAAGATGGTAGCAAGTTCGTCTCCTTTTAACGTGTTGAAATTCTAATGCGCGAATAACAGTTGTGTGTATATTCACATTATAAAATAAACAATTATTGTTGTACGTTACCTGCAAGCGAATTGTATTGATCTCCAAGAGCTTGTTGCCATAGTAATTGTCTCCACGTGTCCAGACTCATGGCTGGATTATCGGGACATTTGCGGAAGGCACGCAAATAATTGCCACATATTGCACGGCCCACGTCCAATGGTATTGCGAAAGTCTCTCCTAATATTTCGCTCAACTGAAAGAAGCGAAACGTTTCAACATTATTAATTTTGGCACAATGTCAAAAGAGTGTGTTTCTATGTTAATCGTGACAATTACATGAACGGAGAGATAGTCGTGATAGATAGCAGAAGGTATAGAAAATATACAAGGAAGCAGTGTGTTTTTGTTTTGAGTATAATAATTTTCCATGAAAAAGCATACATTTCGCTCAAAAATCGTTGTGTATAAAAAGCAAATGCTATAGATAAATCGAATCATTGCGCTGTTCCGCAGATATTTTAGCTTATTAATTAGAAAATAACTTAATCGCCGAAGAGCTTCTTGCCCAGTTCCATCAGTCGATGATTCCGACACGCTTTCAACGCGTCTGCCTTGGTCAACACTTCGACGACGTTCTCATTGGCATCCGCTAAGCGGCACAGAAAGTCTTCAAACGCGGACTTGACATTTGGTGGCAACTGCCCAATCTTGACCTTTTTCAATATGACAATAATTCCCTCTGCCCAGCCACTCTCAATGGCAAACTCGGATATCCACGGGACGGACGCTAGCACCGAGCTCATCGTCTGCATGCCGAGGAACCACAACTCCATGATCTCCATCCACGCCTCCTTGTAGTTCATCGCGACGACCAGGCCCGTATCGTTGGACTCGTCAACGATATACGCATCCCACAACCAGCGGATCGTCGCCTGAATGTAGCGACAGATGGAGAAGTCGTTCTTTTTGATCTTTTTGTTTTGCTGTTTCATCAACAGCAGGCCGAGTATGGCCAGATTACCGTGCAGGGGCAGGTTCTCATGGATGTCCTTCAATTCTGGTAGATTCTCAAATATGAATTTCATCAGCGTATTGAACACATCGCTCTCCTCGACGTATTTCGTTTCCAGCACGGTGATGTTCATGAAAATGTTGCACATGCTGATCATGGCGGTGCGCGAATCTTTCATTTCTTCGAGGATCTCGGGCGATAATTCGATTTTCGGGTTTTGCAACACTTTCAAGCGTTCGCTTCGTGGCACTGGTGGCCGCTTATAATGAACAATTGACCAGTGAAAATCAAACGATTCGTAGAGGACTTTATCCTGCCCGATCTTCAGCATAATTTTCCGGGCGTCGTCCTCCACGGTCAAGTGACAGAGGGCCGGGAGAAGAATGCGGAGGACATCGAACCGACTCAGCGGATCGTCCACATCAATCCCCGTGATGGTGCCGCCACTTTTCTCCGCGAGTCGCTTTGCTTTGCACGCGTGGAAAGTGTCATTGGCCAGACCTAGCATGTACGGTAACAGTTGATAGACTTGCGGACGCATTGCTGACGTCTCCTGCGCTAGCCAAGCCGCCAAAACGCGAACCGTACCGCAAACGAACAACTTCTCGTTCGGTTTCAAGTTGTCTCTATTCTTGTCGTTGGAGATTTTCGTTAGGAAGCTCATCACGGCAGAGAAGGCCCCCTTCAGGCCAGAGTAGATTGTTTGCTTTTCCTTCTGATCGAGGTCCAGCTGATCGGTGGCGATGTAGTTCATTAGGATCTCGAGCATGAGGAAACATCCGGTAATGAGATTCGCTTGGGCATACGCTTGATTCAACATTTTCCCCTCCAATTGCATGCGAATCTCTACAGCTGACAATTGCACGAGCAGCAATAAAAATTGCTTGCCCCTTTCTTCGTCTGCCATCAGCCAATCGACGCCGAGCAGGTCCAGCATTGTTGAGGCGAGGACAAGAGCGGGATCGCGCTGCTTCTTTCCAATCTTGCTCGTCAGAATGTCGAAGAGACCTTTGTACAAACTCTGTGGCCACGATTCCACGATAGCCGTGTCAGCGACTTGCTGCCGATGGCAATTGAACAACAACGCATTCAAAATGGTGCACAATTCAAACTTGCGTTCATCCTGATCGGTCTCGAAGTCCAACGCGATTTTATTAACGATTGCATGGAAGCCCTTTGGGTTCGCCTTGTCCCAGGAGGCTGCACCAAATCGCCCGACAAGCGTGACAAGTATATTCAGCGCTTCGTCCGTTTGAAAGCTTTGGTGTGAATAGATCTCGGACATTTTGGCAATGGCGTCAACATCGAAAAGCGCCTTCTGTCCTGGTTCATAAGCCGCTATACTTTTCAAACAACCATACGCTTCGCCAATGATGATTAGGCTGTCATCGTAATCGCTCGTGTCCGCTTGCTGCACGATGTCGAGGAAGACGGGGATATTTGCCAACATTTCAGGATGCGTTGCAAGTTCAGGTTCATTGCAGAAGCACGTGAGGATTGATAGCGCGACGGACTTGTATATAGTTGGGGGACAATCGATGGGCACGTCGGTGGTGAGCAGCAGCCGCTTGAGGAACTGGAAGCCGATCGCTTCGAAGATGGCCTTCTTCGCGCCAGTGTGACAATCCTTCGCCTTCACCAGCTTGGTCACCATAAACAAGGCGGCAAACTTCTCCGTGTCACTGCTGGCATTCTGCAGGATGGCAATGCACTTTTTCACTGCGTCCGATACTTGAGCCATGATCACGCGATCGTAGTTAAAATATTACTGAACAACTGTACGTTGAGACGCATATATGCGTTATATTTAGCAAGCGATTCACACTCGAAGCTTTCCAAAATAGGTAAAAACGTTTTGGATCGGTTTCAGCCCGGCTAAATTTAGAATCAAGTCACTGCCACTGAAGTACTTACACATGTGTTTACATTCGATACAATTCCAGAATAATAAACTAGAAAACTTGGAAACTATTTTATGTTCAGTTACTAATATTAATCATAAAGAATTTCTTTAATTGATGTGTTGTTTACGCGCTAACGTTGGTATATGACGTTTTGCGATTTATAAAGTGGATATGAAAGTGTTTTAAGTTTGGTTTTATTTAAGTTAATAAATAATACTAGATGATGAGAAATGAGTAGGTATTTAGTGGTTATGTCCGTATTTCCTATTGCATTTATTACGTAGGTGGTCAGCTGATTGATTGTTGCGCAGGTCTGTACTGTACGCGGTACGGCGGTCGAGAGGTCGGTACAATACCTATGGATGTGTAAGATCGACCAGGTACGTACAGGAAGGGAAAACGGACAATAGAAAGTGAGGTAAAAGTCACCCAAATTACAACCAGACGCTTGTTAAAAACAATTATTGTTATTCAGTATACCAACCTTGTTACATGCCAATTTATCAGCTCTCCTCGTCTGTATGAGCGTATTATCCAAATCAAAAAATATTACTGAAATGCCAGCATTGCTACTTGATCTTGATACCATATTCTATCGTTGCAATCAGCAGTGAAGCAATAATACACCATCCACACACTCTAGTCTTCTGGGTGAGAAATGAAAAATTACTTACACGACACGATGTAATATTTTGTATGTAATACTTTTGTACGACTCTGTCACACTAGTGGTAGTTGCTGTTGCGCCACTCTGTTCTACTACCGTGTAGGTACGTCTGCTGCACTATGCAGCTACTCGGCTAGTCTAGCTAGTGCTGTATGTAGTGCTAGTGATGACTGGATGACAGGTTTCTCCCATACGACGAACATACTTTTGTCCATGAGCCAGTGCTTCTTTTTCCGAGTGAGACTTTGCATTCATTGTTATTTCTGTGGATCAGTCAGTGGCTTATTCTAAACGTAACGACGTGACGTAAGCATTACGACCAAAAGTATATTACCCCAAGGAATTTGTATAATGACGTAGGTATAGTTTGTAAGGCCCATTTAAGACCAAACGATCGAGACAATCAACTAAAATGGCAACGTTGCAATCCCGGTTACATAAATAGTGAAATTCATTATGAGGCAAATTTCCTATTATTTCATGTGTCTATTCCATTAATCTAAGAAAATTTATCATTGTTGAGACGTTCCGAATTTCAACTTTATGTAATGTGATATAGGGCCACTGATATCGCATGGAGTCAGCAGGTGCCTACTGATAAAGGTTGATCTATACGTAACCTTTACTGCACGTCAAAATTACGTTAGGAGAGTGTAAACAGGCATTTATCACTGCTTTGACGTCATTCGCTCGCGTGTTACCATCCCATTCCATTCACGCACGTCATTTGAATACCACTCTTGTGTTTTTTTTTTACATTTTTTTCTTACAATATTTGACGCACGTGCAAAAGCAAATACCATTTTTCTTTTTTCACAATTTAAGCTATTTAAATGCAATTGCCAAACATTTTTTGGCCAAGAGTACCTAACACAATTTTTTCTAACTACCTAATTCTAATTCTGCTTAATTGATCTTTTTCAGGCTCTACATAACTCAATAATTGCATTATCACATTCACTTGTAAGTATATTTTCCGGTATCGCGTCAATTGGACGCGGTCAATTGGACGAGCGAGAATTGGACGCGGTCAATTTGACGCGCGACAATTGGACACGACGACAATTGGAAGAGCGACAATTACTGTAAGAACGGTAAGAAGGTTCAGACCCTATTGGGGTTAACAGAAGGGTAGTGCCAGAACACCAAACTTACTTTGGTTTTAGCGTACTTGGCTGTTTGTCGTACGCGTCCAATTGACGTATAACCATATTTTCCTAACCGTCTGAACTTGGTCTGAAACTCTGGTTCTGGTTGACCTAAATATCTGTAGTAATGGTTAGTTAGTAAAGAGGGAAGAAGGTATACGTTTGTTTTTGTGGAGTTGTAGTAGAGTTATGTCGGACAAATCTTCACGTAGGTAAAAACTGCTCACCTTACTCGTACGCAGTTACACTATAGCTAGAGTAAACTACAGTTATTCAATGAATGCTAAACACTTGTAAAAAAAGATGTAGTTAACTCGGATTTAACTAAAGATGAATAAATGAACGCAGTCCATAGAAATGTGAGCGCAAGGGCTACTAGCTAGGGAATCACGTGGGGCGAATGTGTAGGTGGGTGACTCGACTTGCATCGCTTCTGCGAACGCTACTCTCGCTTGTTCCTTTTTGCTTACGTTACGGCTGATAACTGACACACATTTTTTAGTCGGGAAACATCATCGCCGTTTTGATAGAAATCAAATTATAATATATTAAGTAATATGGAAAAGAATAACGTGTTTTTCTAGACTATATTCTTGTGATCTGCATTTGTTACTTACCGGACATAAAGGCGTAAGTTATTTGTTGGTGTTTGTTTGTGTGTGTTAGATATTTGTTTGTATTATCAATTTCAATTTGACCATAACCTGTTATACCTACAAGCACCGACCATTTCCAGACATTCCCCCAATTAATTTGCTTATTGATTGTACCGATTTACCACCGTCTTTGATATACCTACCTACTTGACCACGATGCAAATTGAATGAGTTCCTAATTGCTTTCCAATTTCTGTTTTGTTTTTGTCGGTGTACCTACCTACGTTAATGTTGGTTCGGTTTGGGCTTTGCAACTGAATTGAAGTTTCTGTGTTTTTGCAGTTCGTTGTATGTGCGCAGATTAAATAATAAAGAGAATGAATGAGATAGTAAAAAGGCAAGATGGTACTGAGTACGGAATGGACGCAAGTTGAAGTGATTGATTTGGTGAATGATGGTACAGGTATAGGTTTCGGAATTGTTGGTGGCCGTAGCACAGGCGTCGTAATCAAATCTATTCTTCCCGGCGGCATCGCCGACAAAGATGGTCGCCTACAGAGCGGCGATCACATAATACAAATCGGCGATGTGCAATTGCGTGGGTTCTCCGCAGACCAGGTCGCCAGCGTATTGCGACAGGCTGGCATGCAGGTGAGGATGGTGGTCGCTCGTCCTGTCGAGTCGACATGCGGCGACTTCCAGCATCTGCACAGTTCGGCGCCGATTGTGCCCACCAAGGTGCTGAACGATCCGGAGGAGATGGAACGCCTGCTCGCCCAGAACGGGTATCAGGAATACGAGATGTACAATCAACACTCCTTCGACCAGGACTCGCCCGAGCAGGAGCCAACAATCGCCTCCAACTACGAAATCAATGCTGTGAATGTGATAAACACGTTGACGGTGAATGGCTCACCGCCGCCACCACCACCTCCAGCGGGCTCAATCATCCTCCGCACGCCCGTCGACATTGAGTACGTTCCACTGCCGGAAACGGAACGCATTACGGTCGCGTTGAACAAGAACGAGTACGGCTTGGGCATCACGATCGCGGGCTACGTGTGCGAACGCGAAGATCTGAGCGGGATCTTTGTGAAGAGCATCAGCGCGGGTAGCGAGGCGCACAAGTGCGGCACCATCAACATCAACGATAGGATTGTTGAGGTGAACGGCGATGACTTGCAGGAGTGCACCAATTACGAGGCGGTGGAAAAGCTGAAGCAGACTGGCACGTTGGTGGAGCTCACATTGGAGCGGTATCTGCGCGGCCCCAAATACGAACATCTGCAAGAAGCGCTGGCGAGCACTGAGGCGAACAGGGATTTGAGTCCGCCGTCACCTTCAGTGACCACACTCAGTTGGATACCGATTGATACCGAAGTAAGTGGTTCCCGATCACACTTATAACGCACGCACTCTCTTTGCATATATACATATACCTACCTATATCATCCGATCGCATTCACGCCACAGAGATATCATCTAGTTGCATGTGATACGAGCGCATGAACGAAGAATAATTTGACGCCTTTGCTATACCACCAACTGCAAGTGATGCTCGCAAAAATCCACCATTTTGTTCAAAAAACGCAAATCACTTTAATTATATCTATTCGGATTTCTATTCCAGGCCGATGCAATAGAACCGGAAGGGGAATCCGTGACGACGATTAACAGCGAGATCTACGATTGTCCCGAATCGAAGGAGATCTTCGTCGACGACAATTTCGAAGCACTGCCTACCGTCGATTGTGAAACGTCGATTAAGCGCAAGTGGAGTCTCATTGTGGGGGACGATTCCGAAATAGTCGTCGCTCATCTTACGAAACTCACAGGTTTGGGCATTAGCTTGGAGGGTACGGTGGATGTGGAAGCTGGGGTGGAGGTGCGTCCGCATCATTATATCCGCTCAATACTGCCAGAGGGGCCAGTTGGCCAGAACGGCAGACTGTGCTCTGGCGATGAGTTGTTGGAGGTGAACGGTCAAAAGCTGCTCGGGATTAAGCATGTGGAAGTTGTGAAGATATTGCGTGATTTGCCGAATGCGGTGCGCCTAGTGTGCGCCCGGAAGTCGGAGGAGAATCGCGTTATCAATACGTCGCAAGATCGTGAAGCGTTCGATTCGCGCAACATATTGGGCGGCAGTTTGAACAACTTGCTGCCGGCGGCGCCCGATCAACGCAGCATCGTTAAGGCGCTGAGTGATACCAGCATCAATAATACATCGAGCACGGCAACGATCACCGACGATAATAGTTTGCAAAAGGCGAAATCGCGTTCGCTTGATAACACCAACGTTGCCATGTGGACCGAAGCAGTTGAGTATATCGAGCTGAAGAAGACAGATCGCGGTTTAGGGTTTTCAATACTCGACTATCAGGACCCGATCGATTTGCAAGCCACTGTCATTGTGATTAGAAGCTTGGTGCCGAACGGTGCTGCAGAAGCCGATGGCCGACTGAAGCCTGGCGATAGACTTATCTCCGTGAACGATAAATGCATAAAGAACACGACCTTAGACCAGGCCGTACAAGCTTTGAAAGGCACGCTGCCGGGCAGCGTTAAGATCGGCGTTTGCAAGCCGCTTCCTATTTCTAGAGCTAGTCATACTGATAATCAGGATAGTCCTACCATCGAATCCTAATGAATACTCATCGTTAAAGTGTCCGATTTCGGCATGCCTCATACATCCTACTTCTTGTTGCAGGAGTATAGCTTGGCATTGTGTTCTTCAGCATGTAGCAGAAGGGCAAGTCAGGAGAACCCTCACTCTTCCGCATTTATAGGAATTGAGCGCTCCCTATAAATTAACGGACTATAATTGAACGTCCCGCCAGTGGCGTACAAAATCGACCAAAAAATTAAAAAAAAAAAACAGTTTAACAAATATTTAATCGTGCATTATTATGTTTTAGAAAATATAGTTTAGCGAGATTATTGGTTCTAGTCATAACACACGCAAGACGACAAGATAACAATCATCAGACTTAGTCATAAATGATGCTTACAGGAGTAAGAATTATTACAATAACAACACAAAACTACTTTAAAATAAAAATGTTAAAGCGAGATGAATTTTAAATAAATTACTTAAAAACTGACTCATTCATATAACTACCTACTTCTTTTTGTGCAAATACAAATTGGTGCAGCAACACGCCGAGATAAGTTCGTGTTCTTTGCAGGTGTTCGCATGCAGAAAGTTGCAATCGGCGTATTGACATTCGTATGGTAGACGATCTGAAAGGCAAATTTATTAGTTTTGTTTTTCTTACTAACCATTTGATAATTGTAGGTACTCACCATATGGATTAGTTGGACGATAACAACAGCAAGAATCATGGAACAGTTTGTCGCTGCAGTACGAATAGACGGACGAGTCGCACAATGGACACCGTCGTCGGATACCATCCAGCAACGCAGTGTGTGCCACGCTCGAATCTGGATATCGGTTCAAACCATTATTGTAAATCACTAAAATGCACATTATTCAATCAGCACGCTATAATGAACAATCTATTTCAATTACCGGTCGGGGTCGCTTCCAATTGTAATATGGCACTCAACGTGATGAAACAGCTTAGCACTTTCATCATTTTAAGTAGCAAGAGTACCTAACAAGTTTATGTTGAGCCTCTAACGCGATACACTTGAATGGTGAATCGTTACGAAGTTACGAATCTTTAAACGCTTCGAGATGCCTACAATACTCGTACCTAACTGTAAATTCGTAATTCGTAGATAGCTACATTAAAGGTGAAGTAGGTGTAATGTACAGTAATCGAGTTCTTCTTAACGCAAGAAAATAAATTAATTTAATGTCAAACTATAATTTCTACCTTCAATGAATGTTGACCGATAATAATTGGGGACAAGTAGGTATTTCACATAGAAAACAATCTTATTTAATTCAGTTTGGCTGCGATTAAGTCGGATAAATTGAAATCCGCATAATACTTTTATGATTTGTTTGTTTTTCTTTTATAGCAATCGTTTTATTATTTCCTTTTACAGGAAACGTTAAATCTCGAGCCCGGGACTCGAACTCGGCCAGCTCTGTCAATTGAACTAAGAAGAGCCGTCCGTAACCGTCGTACGTGTTACTTTCCCTATTAATTCCAGGCATTCACATATTTTGAGTCGTATGGACATAGCCCATGTGCCATAAAAGAAAAACAAAACATCATGACTTAAGTAATTCTTATAATGGAAACCGCCTCCTATACATATAGGCACATGCAATAACGCACGCAAACTCGTAGCTCAGTTGGCAGAGCTGGCCCTAGATATGATAGGCTGTATGTTGCGGCTTCGAGTGCCGTCGAGAGAGTTAACTTTTCCTATAAAAAGAAATAATAATAAGATTGCTATACGAGTATGTAGGTATAAAAGACAAATTATCACTTACCTAATTCTTAGAATGGAACACGCAAAAAAATTATGATAAGTAGGTACTTTTAATTAATTATCTATCTTGCGAGAATATAAAATGATATTAATTGCCTGGGCCCAGAGTAACATTTTATTCTTATATCTCATGCTGGATTAATCATATCAATATATTCCCTTAAGGCACACTTACATATTTGAATCTTTATGTAGGTAGGTAATGTGTCAGTTAAAAACATCAACAATGACGAGACCGAATATTATAAAGAGTACTCTGTGATAAGATGGTATGCTAATACTTCCGACTGACGATTTTTCTTTCCCTGTTGAAACGAAAAAGAACCGTTACCTACTGCAGTAAATATAAAAATTATACGTTGCAATGCTTACATAGTTTAAGGGCATGTCTATCACAGCAACACCTTCGCACTTTCGTATAATCATCACAATGTCCGACAATTGGCTTGCACAATTGTTTACCGGAGTAGCACGTGTGCGGAATGTAGGGAAGTGTTTCTGAAATCAGTTCACATAAATTAGAATCGGATCGGAAATCATCGAAGCGTAAAAGTGCGACGCGACAACGACTGTCCCTTCCATTGGACAAGCAATATAAATAAAAATTACAATTATGACCAATATTCAGTAGGAATTTAATTGTTTAGGAGGTTTATAATAAAATGCACAATTGTTAACAAGATATGTTAGAACCATGTTATTTTAATACAATGGAATGGAGCGCACAACAAAAGCAAAATAAACAAATTAACATGGACAATTAACATGAGCTACAGAGTGAGTAAGTTTCCAATGGGTCCGCATGGATAACTTTTTTACTTTCTGGCCACATACCGAAGGTAGGTATGTAGGTATAAGAAAGTAAGGTAATCATGAAAAAAATTAAGGTCTTATTTTTCCCTGATTCGTTGAGATCCGTTGACCCCAGGTCAAAAATCGGCTTTTTGGTCTGATGTGTGTATGTTTGTGTGTGTGTGTGTATGTATGTGTGCAAAATTGGGGGCAAACCAAGCATCGAATCGGACTGAAATTTGGTATCTGGCAAGCTGTCCCTCCCAGTTGAACCTGGAGTAAAAATAAAATAAATCGGCTAGTAAAGAAGACACCTTTACTTTTAGGCCAGAATGTCTAACTCGCTAAATATTTCTTGCAACATTTCCCATTAACATCTCTTATAGAGTTAATGGTTTAGAGATATATGCCAACATTTCAACAATCCAATAACAATCACCAT
>JARJEB010030212.1:0-15471 GCA_030264535.1 Liometoxenus newtonarum
ACTCAACCTACTGTGAGCGCTACGAACGCTAAAAGCGCGGAATTTTCCAGTTATTTTTCATACCACAATTAGGAACACAGCAAATGAACGTTTTGCAAATAAACAGAATTAAATAAAAACACAGAAAAACCTTTATGAACGTAAACGATAAACGAAAAACAAGCGCGCATTAGCATCAGCGCCAATGTAATCTTGAGTCGGTACCTATTTTTTGTTACGAACGAGCTACATAAGAGTTTGTGTTGTGCCCCATGCTCCGAACCTCGAGAGCGTACCTCCTGAACGGGCTCCTGAGCTTTATCTGATCTAGTGATTTTCACGTTGTAGTGTTGTACGCACTGCCAAGGCCAAGTGGCATTACTGAAATACTGAAAATTTTCTTATGGCGATCGCGTCGATCGCGAAGTGGGTCTTACATGTTTCAATCACCGTTGCGTTGTTAAAGATATTCTGTGGTAATTTTGTACTTTTCAGTGAAAGTGTTATTATCGTGTTATGCTTACATGTTAGTTTGATTAAAGAACATCGTTTAAGGTAAGCAACAGTACCAAGCAATTTTTGTTGAAACGTTTTGATTACGTTTTCAATAATAGGTTATGTTGTGATTTTGCGCTTGTTTCCTGGCTTCTTTTTATGATTTTTATCCTGCATTTTGTTATTCACCAAATTTCTTTTCTCATTCCTTCAGGATTATTATTAATTAGAGTGTTCATTGTCTGTTTAAAGATGTCTATACCGCCGTATTTACTTGGTCCTAATCCATGGGCGATGATTGGCCTCCAACAACAGCAACTTGCTGCCGCTCACGCACAGGCACAAGTTGCTGCCGCCCAGGCTCACGCTCATGCACTTCAACAGCAAATTCCACCGCCATATCCCAAACCTGATGTAATGACCGAAGATAAGCTGCAAGAAAAGTCGCTGAAATGGCAACAGTTGCAATCAAAACGATTCGCCGATAAAAGAAAACTAGGTTTCGTCGATGCTCAGAAGGAGGATATGCCTCCTGAACATATTCGTAAAATCATCAAGGATCATGGGGACATGAGCAGTCGCAAATACAGACATGATAAACGAGTCTACCTTGGTGCATTAAAATATATGCCTCACGCAGTTATGAAATTATTGGAAAATATGCCAATGCCCTGGGAGCAAATCCGCGATGTAAAAGTTTTGTATCATATTACCGGAGCTATTACATTTGTAAATGAGATTCCTTGGGTGGCTGAACCAATTTATATTGCTCAATGGGGGACAATGTGGATTATGATGCGTAGGGAGAAGCGTGATCGTCGCCATTTTAAACGAATGCGTTTTCCGCCATTTGATGATGAAGAGCCGCCACTTGATTATGCCGATAATGTTTTGGATGTCGAACCATTGGAAGCTATTCAGATTGATTTAGATTCAGATGAAGACTCTGCTGTTGCCAAATGGTTATATGATCATAAACCTTTAGTTGGCAGCGGGTATGTTAACGGTTCGACGTATAGAAAGTGGAATTTATCGCTGCCTATCATGGCAACACTTTATCGATTGGCCAATCAGTTACTTACTGATTTGGTTGATGATAACTTCTTTTATTTGTTTGACACAAAGAGCTTTTTTACTGCAAAAGCTTTGAATATGGCTATTCCTGGAGGACCTAAATTTGAGCCGTTGATTAAGGATAGCAACCCAGCGTAAGTTACAAAATAACAAATGCAGATTCATGTAAAGAGTAAAAATTAATAATTGAAATTTCTTTTACATAGGGATGAAGATTGGAACGAATTCAATGATATCAACAAAATTATCATTCGTCAACCGGTCCGAACGGAATATCGTATTGCTTTTCCGTATTTGTACAACAACATGCCGCATTTTGTCCATTTGTCATGGTAAGTTACACTACAATTATTTAAATTCACATTTATTGAAATTCACATTTTGTTTTAAAATATGTCTTGATGGCATTGACTTATTTTACTAGCAATGTGAGAAATTAACGGTATTTTTATTAGTCTCATTGTGAAGAAAAATTGAGATTGCTGATGAATACCTACAAGCCATTCGATGAATGCTAACTTGTTGTTAATTTGCGAAACTTCGTCACTATCCTTTTTTAAAGATACAATGATTCACAGGTATCATACACCTAATGTGGTATACATAAAAACGGAAGACCCAGATTTACCGGCTTTCTATTTCGATCCGTTAATCAACCCAATATCTCATCGTCACGCCGTGAAAAGTTTGGAACCATTACCAGAAGATGATGAAGAATATATGCTTCCCGAAACGGTTCAACCTTTCCTACAGGAAACACCTCTCTATACTGATAATACTGCAAACGGTATTGCTCTTCTTTGGGCACCGAGACCATTCAACATGCGTTCGGGAAGATGTAGAAGGGCCATTGATGTACCTTTAGTAAAAGGCTGGTATAAAGAACACTGTCCACCAGGTCAACCCGTTAAAGTACGCGTTAGTTATCAAAAGTTGCTCAAGTATTTTGTTTTGAATGCATTGAAACATCGTCCACCAAAAGCCCAAAAGAAACGCTACTTGTTCAGATCGTTTAAATCAACTAAATTCTTCCAAACCACAACTCTCGATTGGGTGGAAGCTGGTCTTCAAGTCTGTCGCCAGGGCTACAACATGTTGAACCTGTTGATTCATCGCAAAAACTTGAATTACTTGCATTTGGATTACAACTTTAACTTGAAACCTGTAAAGACTTTGACAACAAAGGAAAGAAAGAAGTCGCGTTTCGGCAATGCTTTCCATTTGTGCAGAGAAATTCTACGTCTGACCAAACTCATCATCGATTCACACGTGCAATATCGTCTTAATAACGTTGATGCTTTTCAATTATCCGATGGCTTGCAGTATATTTTTGCACATGTTGGTCAACTGACCGGTATGTATCGTTACAAATACAAGTTGATGAGACAAATCCGAATGTGCAAGGATTTGAAGCACTTGATTTACTATCGCTTTAACACTGTAAGTAGCATTTCGAGTCTTTGAATTATTAAAATTGGTGTTACATTACGGTTTTGTTGACAGGGTCCAGTTGGCAAAGGTCCAGGATGTGGTTTTTGGGCACCTGGTTGGCGAGTGTGGCTCTTCTTTATGCGCGGTATCACTCCGTTGCTGGAACGTTGGCTCGGAAACTTGCTATCGCGTCAGTTTGAAGGTCGTCACTCGAAAGGCGTTGCTAAAACTGTTACCAAACAACGTGTCGAATCACATTTCGATCTTGAATTGCGTGCTTCAGTTATGCACGACATCGTTGACATGATGCCGGAAGGTATTAAGCAGAACAAAGCCAGAACTATTCTGCAACATTTATCTGAAGCATGGCGTTGTTGGAAAGCCAACATTCCATGGAAAGTTCCCGGTTTACCGATACCTATTGAAAATATGATATTGCGTTATGTAAAGATGAAAGCCGACTGGTGGACGAACACGGCTCATTATAATCGTGAAAGAATTCGTCGTGGTGCAACTGTTGACAAGACAGTATGCAAGAAAAACTTGGGACGATTGACTCGTTTGTTTTTAAAAGCAGAACAAGAACGACAACACAATTATCTAAAAGATGGTCCGTATATTTCTCCAGAAGAAGCTGTCGCGATTTATACAACAACCGTTCATTGGCTGGAATCCCGTCGTTTTGCACCAATTCCCTTCCCACCGCTTTCCTACAAACACGATACGAAGCTTCTGATATTAGCCTTAGAACGTCTGAAAGAAGCTTACAGCGTCAAATCCAGACTCAATCAAAGTCAACGTGAAGAATTAGGTCTGATTGAACAGGCTTATGACAATCCACATGAAGCACTCAGTCGCATCAAGCGTCATTTGCTCACACAGCGCGCATTCAAAGAAGTTGGTATCGAATTCATGGACCTTTACAGTCACCTTATTCCCGTCTACGATGTCGAACCTTTGGAAAAGATAACAGATGCTTATCTCGATCAATATTTGTGGTATGAAGCTGACAAAAGGCGTTTGTTTCCACCATGGGTGAAACCAGCCGATACTGAACCACCACCGTTATTGGTTTATAAATGGTGCCAAGGCATCAATAACTTGGAAGATGTTTGGGATGTATCCGAAGGTGAATGTAACGTTTTGCTCGAATCTAAGTTTGAAAAACTTTACGAAAAAATCGATTTGAACTTGTTGAACAGACTCCTTCGTCTTATCGTGGATCACAATATTGCTGATTATATGACAGCTAAAAATAACGTTGTTATTAACTATAAAGACATGAACCACACCAACAGTTACGGTATCATTCGAGGTCTGCAATTTGCTTCATTCGTGACGCAATATTATGGCCTTGTCTTGGACTTGTTGGTACTAGGCTTACAGCGCGCCAGCGAAATGGCTGGACCTCCACAGATGCCAAACGATTTCTTGACTTTCCAAGATGTATCAAGCGAAACATGCCATCCTATCAGGCTTTACTGTAGATACGTCGATCGTATTCATATGTTCTTCAGATTTTCGGCTGAGGATGCGCGAGAATTGATACAGCGTTATTTGACGGAACATCCAGATCCTAACAATGAAAATATTGTCGGATACAATAACAAGAAGTGTTGGCCAAGAGATGCTCGCATGAGACTTATGAAACATGATGTTAATCTTGGCAGAGCTGTCTTTTGGGACATCAAAAATCGTTTACCACGATCAGTCACAACAATTCAATGGGAGAACAGTTTCGTCAGCGTTTATTCCAAAGATAATCCCAACTTATTGTTCAATATGAGCGGTTTCGAATGCCGAATCTTACCAAAAAGCCGGACACAGCATGAAGAATTCACTCATAGAGATGGGGTATGGAATTTACAACATGAAGGAAGTAAAGAGCGAACGGCACAGTGTTTCTTACGAGTCGACGATGAATCAATGGGTCGCTTCCACAACAGAGTCCGTCAAATTCTGATGGCATCCGGTTCAACTACATTTACAAAGATCGTAAATAAATGGAACACAGCCCTCATTGGATTGATGACTTACTTTAGGGAAGCTGTGGTTAACACTCAAGAGTTGCTTGATCTTCTTGTAAAATGCGAGAACAAGATACAAACGCGTATTAAGATTGGTCTGAACTCAAAAATGCCTAGTCGTTTCCCACCTGTGGTCTTCTACACTCCGAAAGAACTTGGTGGGCTTGGTATGTTATCAATGGGGCATGTATTGATCCCACAATCTGACCTAAGATGGTCGAAACAAACTGATGTGGGAATCACACACTTCCGTTCTGGTATGAGTCACGACGAAGACCAACTTATTCCCAACTTGTATCGATACGTCCAACCATGGGAATCTGAATTCATTGATTCGCAACGTGTCTGGGCTGAATATGCATTGAAAAGACAAGAAGCTAATGCACAAAATCGACGATTGACATTGGAAGACTTGGAGGACTCTTGGGATAGGGGTATTCCACGTATCAATACACTTTTCCAGAAAGACAGACACACTTTAGCTTATGACAAAGGCTGGCGTATACGTACAGAATTTAAACAATATCAGGTTTGTGCCTTAACGTGCGAGCACTTGTAGATATTTTTAATTTTCTCATTTTGCAGGTTTTGAAACAAAATCCTTTCTGGTGGACTCACCAACGTCACGATGGTAAGTTATGGAACTTGAACAACTATCGTACCGATATGATTCAAGCCCTTGGTGGTGTTGAAGGTATTCTTGAACATACTTTGTTTAAGGGGACTTATTTCCCAACGTGGGAAGGTCTTTTTTGGTATGTATCGAAACATAATTTTCCTCTCACGAAATAATAATATTACTTTTTGCATTGCATAGGGAGAAGGCCTCTGGTTTCGAGGAGTCTATGAAATACAAAAAACTGACAAACGCGCAGCGTTCCGGTTTGAACCAAATTCCCAATCGTCGGTTCACATTATGGTGGTCACCAACCATTAACAGGGCCAACGTTTACGTCGGTTTCCAAGTACAGTTGGATTTAACCGGTATTTTCATGCATGGTAAAATACCCACATTGAAAATCTCATTGATTCAAATTTTCCGTGCCCACTTGTGGCAAAAAGTGCACGAATCTATTGTTATGGACTTGTGCCAAGTCTTCGATCAAGAGTTAGATGCATTGGAAATTGAAACAGTGCAGAAAGAAACTATCCATCCTAGAAAGTCATATAAAATGAACTCATCTTGCGCTGACATTTTACTTTTCTCTGCTTATAAGTGGAATGTATCGAGACCTTCGTTACTTGCCGATACCAAAGATACGATGGACAATACAACGACACAGAAGTATTGGATAGATGTTCAACTTAGATGGGGTGATTACGATTCCCATGATGTAGAGCGTTATGCAAGAGCCAAGTTTTTAGATTACACTACGGATAACATGTCGATTTACCCATCGCCTACCGGTGTTTTAATAGCTATTGATTTAGCATATAATCTGCATAGTGCGTATGGTAACTGGTTCCCGGGATGCAAGCCTTTAATTCAACAGGCAATGGCTAAAATAATGAAAGCCAATCCGGCGTTGTATGTATTGCGTGAACGTATACGCAAGGCTTTGCAACTTTATTCCAGTGAACCGACTGAACCGTATTTGTCAAGTCAGAACTACGGAGAATTGTTCTCAAATCAAATTATTTGGTTTGTTGATGATACCAATGTATATCGTGTCACAATTCACAAAACTTTCGAAGGCAACTTAACAACTAAGCCTATCAACGGCGCGATTTTCATTTTCAATCCAAGAACAGGTCAACTGTTCTTAAAGATCATTCACACTTCCGTATGGGCAGGTCAAAAGCGCTTAGGTCAATTGGCCAAATGGAAAACTGCTGAAGAAGTTGCCGCTTTGATTAGGTCATTACCAGTTGAAGAACAACCGAAACAAATTATAGTAACACGCAAAGGAATGTTGGATCCACTTGAAGTACATTTATTGGACTTCCCCAATATTGTGATCAAAGGATCCGAGTTGCAACTACCCTTCCAAGCTTGTCTTAAAATTGAAAAGTTTGGTGATCTTATTCTTAAAGCCACTGAACCTCAAATGGTTTTGTTCAATTTGTATGACGATTGGTTGAAAACAATTTCGTCCTACACTGCATTCTCGCGTTTGATTCTCATCTTGAGAGCTCTGCATGTTAACACTGAACGCACTAAGGTCATTTTGAAACCAGACAAGACTACGATTACCGAACCACATCATATTTGGCCCACTCTTTCAGACGATGAATGGATCAAAGTTGAAGTGCAACTTAAAGATCTCATCTTGGCCGATTATGGTAAAAAGAATAATGTTAACGTTGCTTCGTTGACGCAGTCGGAAATCAGGGATATTATTCTTGGCATGGAAATCAGCGCACCGTCAGCACAGCGTCAACAAATCGCAGAAATCGAAAAACAAACGAAAGAACAATCACAACTCACAGCGACAACTACAAGAACTGTTAATAAACATGGTGATGAAATTATTACAAGTACAACAAGTAACTACGAGACGCAGACATTCAGTTCCAAAACTGAATGGAGAGTTCGTGCCATTTCAGCAACCAACTTACATTTAAGAACGAATCACATCTATGTAAGTTCCGACGATATTAAAGAAACCGGTTACACGTACATTTTGCCGAAGAACGTGCTCAAAAAGTTCATAACTATTTCGGACTTGCGTGCACAAATCTGCGCATTTTTATACGGTGTCAGTCCACCGGATAATCCACAAGTCAAAGAACTCAGATGCTTGGTACTTGCACCTCAATGGGGCACTCATCAAACAGTTCACATACCAACAACACCACCAAATCATCCCTTTTTGAAAGATATGGAACCCTTAGGGTGGATACACACTCAACCGAATGAGTTGCCACAGTTATCGCCGCAGGATATTAGCACGCATTCGAGACTCATGGCAGATAATCCCAACTGGGATGGGGAGAAGACCATAATTATAACTTCTTCATTTACACCGGGATCATGTTCGCTTACAGCGTACAAATTGACGCCGTCTGGTTATGAATGGGGTAGGCAGAATACGGATAAGGGTAACAATCCCAAGGGTTATTTGCCTAGTCACTATGAAAAAGTGCAAATGTTATTGAGTGACCGATTTCTGGGATTCTTTATGGTGCCGAGTCAAGGAAGCTGGAACTATAATTTCATGGGTACGTTTATAATAGTATATTATTATATGAGCGATTATGATAGCCATTGTTCACTATGATGAAATTTGAACCCACGAGCGAGTAGCGCAACTCATCAGAGTGAACAATGGCCATAATCGCGAATATAATACTATGCTTTTTCTACACATTGCACACAAAATACAAATTGTGATGTTCACGATGAAGCAAATGACAGCTGTAATAATATGGCGGCGAATACACATAAAGCCATTGTCGGAATTCTTCGGATTCTTTCGAGATCTTAGATCATATAGATAAGTTGGATCGGTCATTTCAAATTCGTTAAATCTTGTTGAACTTTAAATGATCTACGAATATATGCGATCAATGTTATGAAATTGCAGTGATTTATGAAAATCCATAACACTCACGGTAGTGATTTATAGGTACCATTAATCACTGCAAAAATGCTAATAATGGCCATATAAGTAAATAGATGTAGAAAAATGCTTTTTTTTCATGTTTCAATTTGATCATTATGAATTGCTGTTTTAGGTGTACGACACGATCCTAATATGAAATATGAATTACAACTGGCGAATCCGAAAGAATTTTATCATGAAGTGCACAGACCCGCACATTTCTTAAATTTCTCGTCTTTGGAAGATGGAGATGGTGTTGGTGCTGACAGGGAAGATGCTTTTGCATAAACAAACTTGATTTGATTATATATTGGATTGAGTATTATAAGGTAATTTTTACTTGGTCGTTTAATATTTTAGTTTGTAATGTGTGTACATAAGTTCATGGTAAAATAAATCATTTCTTTAGAATAATTTGAATTAGTACATCATTCGACTATGGAATTGTGTAATATTTTTTGCAAATTAGTGCAGTGTTCATATATTATCACGTTTCAAGGTAAAATATCGCCAGGTGAATTGGAGATTTCATTGTACAAAATATCGCCAGGTGAATTGGAGATTTCATTGTACACATGTTTAATTTACTTGAGTATTCTCCCACTAGGTAGCTCTACATATTCTATCTTGCATAGATGCTAGAAAAATCAGTAAATACACATTTCCAAGTATTGTAAGTTCGTCAGCAATTGTGGCTTTTGATTTATACGAAATGAACTGCAACTAAGAGCTGCACAGATATTAAATAAATCGAACACTGTTAAGTGTTCTGTATCTATTTTTTTGTGCAGCTCTTAGTCGCTCCTTCGCACAAATCGAAAGCCACAAATGTAAGTAGAGTGGCCAAATCAACTTAGTTTCAAGTTTGTTGTGTTAGAAACGATTTTAAAAGTAATTTAAATCCTACAGAAAAGGTCGTAATAAAAATACTTGACGACAAAGCTAGCAAT
This sequence comes from Liometoxenus newtonarum, assembly GCA_030264535.1. Lineage (NCBI taxonomy): Eukaryota > Metazoa > Arthropoda > Insecta > Coleoptera > Staphylinidae > Liometoxenus > Liometoxenus newtonarum. The sequence continues at coordinate 9,502 of JARJEB010030212.1, forward strand.
CAGCAAGAAAAATTTGTCACGTCCAGACACGTATTGTTCGTTGGGCGACGAGTAGGCGCCAGACGTATTACCTGACCGAAGCACATTTAGCATGCCAATTAGCTTCTGTTAACTTGAACACTTGTATGGCATGTATTATTAATTCTGACAAACATCACTCGCATTATACTTAACGTCAAACATTACTCAATTACAATAGGAACGCCTTACAATTGATTCTTAACTTTTAAAAAGTTTGTTTCATTTTAAAAGAATCCTGCGTTACCTTATAAAATTATAAACATTTAAAAATGTCAAATTGAGCATCAATTAATCACATTTTACAATTTATTTTATACATTAATATGTTAAAAATATTACTGCTCTATATTGCATTGATTTTTCTTGCGAATGCATCCATTGTTAACGAATTAACGTCATCGAATTTCGATACGATGGTAAGAATGAGTAAAGACGTGTGGATCGTCGAATTTTATTCGCCGACGTGTCCATATTGTAAGGAATTCGCAAGCGAATACGAAAATGTTGCAAGTGGCCTCCAAGGGACGAATATTAAAGTTGGACGCATTGACGGTGTGCATAATGATATACTCAGCGGTCAATATAATATTCATGGCTATCCCACCGTAAAAATGTTCAGACCTGGCACCTCTTCTCCCGAAGATTATAACGGACCCCGAAAATCAGCGAACATTATTGATACAGCTAAAGCTTTAGCACAAGATAAGAAAATTCGAAGTTTCGGCGATGCATATTTAAACTTACCACAGGTTCTAATCATTTTTGATACTAGATGAATTAATTGATTGTTTATTTAAAGATCCATTACATTCTAGACACGAAGAATTCCAAAATCAAAAAGAATGTCTCTTGTGGAAACAGAATTCTACTAAAGCAACAAATATTCAATATTTTTATTTATATTATACACATATATTTTTTGTTTATTTATAATTTGCTGTGATCCACTTCAATATGAGTTTTCGATATTGAATTTATTATTTTTCTTCACTACAGTCTCTATATGTTAATTAAAATTTTGTAAACCTAGCACCACCGTTGCTGCATTCATGGATGTTATTGTTGATATTATTGCTGAGTTAAGAGTTAGTTGGTAACTTAAGAAGATGCGGCGGAATGTTGTTCAGGTGTGCGGGTCTCTTTTCTCTTTATATGTAGTTGGTGGCATTATACAAACTGGCACAGTATGAAGTATGAAAGTCTGCAGGTGTGCTCCATGGTGCGCTAAGCCGAAAGCACAAAAACCTCATCAGCTATGGCTATATGGGCTTTATGGTGACGGCGATCTTAGTGCTCTCAGAAAACTTTTAAGCAAGCATCGACGAGACCAACATGCACGTGCATACTTACCAATTTCCAAGTAAACCTCTGAACTGAACCATCTGAAACTCTTGAGATACTCACAAAACTTACTTTGGTTTCTTGGTTGAATCCGTCTTTGCTGCCATCGTCGTCGAAATGAAATCTTGGTGTTTATATACATAATATGCGTCACAAACGACTATTTTTATGACATTTTTGCTGAAGTCGACAAGCGACAACTTGAGAGTAAGTACCAGAGTACATTTTTCGGTTTGATGCTACGTGATTGTTTGTTTTCGTTGGGATTGCGAGTTGAGCTATTAAAATCGACCAACCATAGAAACGCCTCAAAATTCCAAATTGAACTTTTATAAACAACAAACTCACTCACAGTTCGTAATGGATATATGCTGCCTCAGTGTTTGTTAAAATTCTAGAATGCAAATATTGATGCACGTGGTTGTGCTGAATTCGCACAAAACAGCGCAGCTATTCGCTTTTTTAAAGAAATCATTGCTAGAGATCCAAGTTCAATCGGTAGGTAATAAAAGTTCTGATCATATTCATATTTGAATCAATAATAATAATAATGATATAAAACAGGACGTTTTCTACTATTATCAAACCTGAGCCATAACCATCGTGTACCTACAGTTCTGTCTAGGATGACTCAAGAAGTTCTGATTATAAGAAGAGAAGAGATGAAAAAAGCAAGAAAACGCGTTGTGGCAATGTGGGATATAAAGTTTCGAAGGTCAGTCGAGTGGCGCCGTTACGTCGGCTCGGTGCATACTCAGGTGTAAGCATCTCTCGAGGTGGTTATTGTAAGAAAAAGCCCGGGCCAGTTTCCCACGTGTGCTTACCACCCACGGGACCACCGCTAGACAATCTGCTGCTAACTAAGCGCACACATGCACACAGACCGCACAATCATTCGATTCGTTCTTTCGAATCGTTCCGATCAACAAAACCACATCCAACTTTCTTGATTCAACGCTACCAATCTATTCAACAAGTTTCTATATTTTATGTTCTATAATCAGCAATCTGTAAGCTGTGTTCTGCAATTGCTGTAATTCCAAACGTAAATGTTTGTAATATACACCTAAAAAAAACGAAACTCTCACGTTTCATTTGATTCCTAATATTTGCTAATAGTACACCACCCAGTTCCGAACTTAGGACAATATTTATTATTTGCTACATGAATCTTCCAAATAAAAACCTAATTCTTATCTAATCCCACATTCCCGCCCCAACTTTCATCAGTAGTTTACTTTGGTTCTTCGTTTTTTTTTTCTTCCTTTCGTCGCTTCTCTTCACTTCATTCTTCTTTTTTCTTCATTCTTCCTTCATATAACGATAGGTTCCACCAGCTATGCTATTATATGCCAAATTCTATTATTTATATAGAAACGGTCTATATAACCGAGAAAAATTGAATTGCCGACAAAAAGACAAATCGATAGCTATTGGAGTGGAATGAAAGGAACACTTAGAACGAAATCAGAAGCCTCAGGTGTAAATAAAATTGTAGGCTGTTACAGCCAAGAACAACTCTTAATGCTTGCGATGCCTTGCCATTTATATCTATATATAAATACTTTGGGAATCTGTTGTTCAGGCAAAAGCAAAATGAATGAGTGCGAGAAAAAACGTTTTTCGAGGGCTTTAAATTACCTTGGTTTTGAACCATAAGTACAATCCACCTGACCGAACGAAAGAACTAAGAAGTGTATGTGTGTGTGTGTGTGTGTGTGTGACTGGCTGTACTAAACTGCCGGCAACTATTAAAAGGTCGAAACATGCATTCGATGCTTCGATACAATGCAATGCGTTGAACGAAGACGGTGCATTCGAGTGGCTGGCGACCGCTTGTCGGGGAATGCGGTAAATCCGATTTTACCTGTTGATGCACTTTAATATAACATAAACACCTACAAACAACCCAACTGTACACAATAACACAACAGTATGGGACCGTTTTCTATTAACCATTAGAGACAGTTTAATGCAGTTTTTCTACCCGAAATGGTCATAACAAACCCCACACAAACAAAATACAAGTCGACATTTTATCTGCTGATGTTTCGAAAAAGGAGAGAACGCTGGTCATTAATTAGCATTGTTGATAATTTGGTTTTATCGATAAAGATCAATGGAAATTGGATACTTCAGTTAATAACAGGGTTAAAATAAAATTAATTAACATATAATATGCTGGAGAACTTTTGAAATTTAACAATAAGGAAATGTTAATAAGATAAGGAGTTCTTTTTTTTTCTTGTTTCTTTTTCCGTTTCAGCCCAGACTGCATGCTCATTTGGTAATGGGCTGTTGTGGAGTTTGACATCTGGACCACACGCACCATTAATACTGTTGTTAGGTATAGGTTGGTAGTACATCATTTTATGAAGGTATGAATTCTTTTGTAGGTATGTGCAACTCAATTAATTATTGATAGCTCGTTTCTGTATATACACATAAAGAATATGATAAAGAAACGTTTAATATACGCTGTGTGTGGTGGTTTGTTTGAGTACAAGTATTTACCAACGAGTAAGTACAAGTTATGTAAATGCGCACCTGATGTCTTCATGTAATAGTGTTGTAGGATAAGTTTTAAGTTTATTACTTACCTTATAATGATAATGCCATGCCTAAATACTTTAATGCAGTGGTTCCCAACCCGTGCTACTCGCCCTGTGCTCCTCGCTCGAGCGCCTCTGTAGGGCTCCGCGGACGATCCGGGAAAAACAAAAAAATTGAATAACATAAGAAATGAATAAAAATGTATCAATACAAAGAGTGAAAAATAATTGAAAATTTGACAAGTTCAATGTACGTGCAAGTAATTTTTTAATTTTCCGATAGCCCAAAAGACTTGCTTGACAATTTTGAATGGGTACTAAACATGTTTTTACCGGACGAATGTAAATTCTTGTCCGAGAAAGCAAAATTAGTGTTGCTGCCTTTCCCAACCACATGTCTCTGTGAACCAGGATTCTCGCAGCCTACGCAGCAACAGAAAACAAAATATAGAGATATATGTGGTTGAAAAAGACAGCAACACTAATTTTGATTTCTCGGACAAGAGTTTGGATTCGTCCGGTAAATTTAACCAAAACTCTGGAAGACTTTGATTTTGAAACGCAATTTTTAGGTCGGCTTGAGATGTGTGTCAAATGTATGAAACTCTCATTTACGCTGGATGGTTTCTTGTTCACTCTAAAAATCTAAACACGTGCAGTACCCTTTCAAAAGCACCAAGCATGTCTTTTTGGACTATCGGAAAATTACAAATTATTTGTAATTTTAAGTATAGCAGGCCCAAGGCCTCCAAAGGGCTCCGCTATAAGAGTTGATTCTAAAAAAGGCTCCGTAAGTCAGAAAGTTTGGGAACCACTGAGTTAGACAATACCAGACAATACCCGAAAACCCATCATTGAAAAATATATCCACATTATTTTTTGGATGGTCCAAAATTAATGACATACGATTGACCTTGAAAAATTCATAAATAGGAAAAAATTGTTGGCTTCTGACGTAGGTATAGCGTTTATCTGTTTCTACAGCCTGAAGCAGAGACTCAAAAGTCAAAATTCTTTTAATAATTATTTGTGTCCATTATACCCGTGTATTTGGCGCCTGCTCTTAGGTACAATTTCGTGTTATTTGTTATGTAAGGTCATGCGTAATACTTAATGCATTGACATACTTATTCTCAATATGGCGAGACGTTATGTATTTACGTATTTAAATTGATCTATTATTCTTGTCACCTAGTGACTTTTAAATCCAACTGGAAAGCGTATACCTACCTAAGTGCATAATATAAACATGCTGTTGTCCTTACGCGAAGCAAATGTACTGATTACACACAAATTCAATAAAAAAACAGGTACAGGAACAGGAGCGAGGGTTATGTCAAATATTTACAGAGCTTTTATCTATTTACTTATAGAGAATGCATTTGAACTAGTCCTTTTTATCACGTTTTACATGGTGTTGCACTTGCAAAGGACTAATATTCATGAAAAAAATATATTTTTGACAACACAGATACGGGAATGTTTTTATTAAACTTGATGTGGACACTCAGTATGTTCTCTTGTGGACTTGTGGTATCTATTAGTCTGAATCGCGGGCGCGAAGCAATTTTCGTTTAAAAATAGAAGAACGAAAGAAACGACGGTAAAACGTAGAACAAAAACTATAGTCTACCTCTAGCAGGATATTGAATACCTACCTATACATATGCAGGTAGGTACTGACCAGGTGACCTACAAACAATTTTGAAAACCAATACAACACGACAACATAAAATTATTTTTTAACAAGGAAAGTTCGCCTGAGAATACTTCGAATTAATTGAATATCTAATTGAAACGGAAAGCAGTATTATCTAACAGGATAGAATTCATTATTGATCGACTGTGAAGGTAATTGATGCAAATGCAATTTTATTCGGAAAATGCATTGACTGGAAGATTTTGTTTGCCTTGATAAATCAGAATAAGAGCAAAAACAGTGATTGATACGGTACCCAAAAATATTACCGCGGTAGCGGTAACGTTACTGTATCATATAATTACCGCGGTACTATACTCGATACCTATTTAAGATAGTACCGCGGTATCGGTACTC
>JARJEB010030213.1:0-12320 GCA_030264535.1 Liometoxenus newtonarum
AATACCTATAATTGACTCGTGTTAAGCTCATAATTCGCGAGTGGTGATAATGGCTGTCATATGTGCCTGCATACACACATAGTAATCGCTGTTTTATGTGGTCGTCGCGGATAAAAATCTTTCCACACACATTTGACAAATTTCTTCACTCAGATATATTTAATATACTATTATGTTAAGTCAGTTTTTCGTTTTATTTTTTGTTGTGAGTTTGTTAAAAAAAAATTGTTAGTATGTTTCCAATTGGCCAACAAACAGTACGAGTTTTTAGAATTTTGGCAAGTCTGCATTACATTAGAAAGCCATTTTGCAAGAGGAAAGATTGTAAGTAATTGTTTGAAATATAATTATAGCACTTTACTTAATGATTTTGGAATTATATCATTTCAATTCTTAGCACTCTTTGTTGTAACAATTTTGGCAACATGTAGATATTAATTTAAGATCCTTGTAAGTAGAAAAATAGGTGTTAATTAACTGTTGCGTTCTTTTTACTTTGTTTGTAATTAGTAAAGTGAAGGTATTGGAGAAACATTAAATAAATTTACAAATTCTTTTCAGACTGTTTGGAATCTTTGTATGGATTTGTACTTTCGTTTTTTAGTTTTCCTTATGTTTTTGTATTTATTATAGGTTCGTCCTTATCCAGGACATTTGTACATCAATGTTATTTAGTCTTTAGATAGTGCACCATATTTTACAAAATGACCAACAAATAAATATCGATGCACGATTCAAAGACTAAAAAAACTCTGATTCACAAATGTCCTGGGCAAGGACGAAAGCATAGTCTACATAAGAAATGGGAAAACATAAGGAAAAAAACATGAAATAAATTTACAAAATTCGTTTCAGACTGTTCGGAATCTTTGCATGGATTTGTATGGATTTCGTTATTTAGTTTTCCTTATGTTTTTGTATTTCTTATAGGTTCGTCCTTGTCCAGGACATCTGTACATCAGTGTTATTTAGTCTTTAGACCGTGCACCATATTTTACAAAATGACCAACAAATAAATACCGATGCACAGTTCAAAGACTAAAACAACACTGATTCACAAATGTCCTGGGCAAGGACGAAAGCATAGTCTACATAAGAAATGGGAAAACATAAGGAAAACGAAAGTACATACACATTCAGAAATTAATCTAACACAAAAACAATTCGAATTATTAGTTATGTTTTAAATAAATTTATTTGAAAAATAAAATAAAAGAAAAGTTTCCATAAATATTTCTTAACAACACAAACAGAATTTCTCTGCTTTGGATTACTTCATTTCAAAATTTTCAATTTTATTTTTTCCAAATTAAATATGATGTCCTCCAAGTTCGTGTCCTCCGAACGAATGACCACCGAGTTCATGTCCTCCAGGTCCTCCCCCAAAATTATGATGCGTAACAATTGGAATCTTCTTCTCCACAACGACTGGATAAGGAATTTTCACTGGGTACGGTTTCGGAACAGTTACCGCATAAGGTTTCTCAAAAGGAACTAGATGTGGTACGGGATATGGTACCTTAATGGGTACCTTCACTATATATGGAACCGGTTTAGGAACAGTAACTGGGTACGGCTTCTCAACAGTGACTGTATAGGGCTTAGGCACGTGCACTGGATATGGTTTGGGCACTGGATAATGAACAGGTACCTTCACAGTATAGGGTACCTTGGTGTAGACTGGGTATGGTACAGGGTGAGGAACAGAGTAGGGCACTTCTTTGGTGAGTGTTATTGTTTTGATTTGTTGGTGTCCATGTCCTAGATCACCTCCTCCTAGATGATGGTAGTCTGAGCCATAAGCACCAAGTCCAAAATCTAATCCGCGTTTTTCTTTAGGGGTTTCCTTCACTTCAATTGCCCATGATGTTGACAACACGAGAATTATACATAGCTGCAAGAAAATACATACCATCAATTTTATTTATAATTAATTTGTTAAATTAGTTTATTTAAGTACTCGCCAGTAATTTCATGATGTTCTTGTTCTTTGAACGAATGTCCATCAACGAATGATGGAAAACATTGATTTTTTTCCTTTTTATATATGTTTGAGCACGGCTTTCATTATTAAGCAAATTTTGCAATAATCAACCATCCAGAAGGTACGCCAATTTTATGTGCTGATTGTCTTGTTCGTATGTGCGAGAAATGCAAAAATAAGTAAATGCTTTGTTAAAAGAGTTTTGTTGCACATATTTTCATATATTTTCATCAGATTTCTTTTATTTCATTGCTTCATTAAAAATATTATTATATCATTATTCCAAGACATTTAGAATTAATTAAACAAAAACTTGTTATATTTTATTTAATTAAGAATAAAATATATTTGCCATTATTTTCTGATGAAACCATTGCAGATTTATTTAAATTAAACTTAACATGGGTATACCTGCAATTCCTAGTAAGACAATAAACTATATTTTAATTGCAAGAAATCACACTTAATATTTACCTAAAATTATCCATATCCTTACGAAAAATAAATGCAATTATTTAACTTGTGCTGAATCGAAACTTGACAAAACTGATGTTTATGCTTGATTAATAACTCCAAAACCCTTGAACCTTGTTCGTCAATACCTTCAACATTGGCAAAACCTTGGAATAGTTTCCCATTGGTCATTGGTAGAATTTTATTTGACAGTCCACTTGAATTATTGTTATTTTTATAACCACCAGATTTGTTTCTGTGCAACTGCTTAATTTTCATGGGAAACTGTTTGGCTTTGTGAACTGTTGATGGTGACCTTGCATTGTTGTATCGGTTATATTTTGATGGTAATGGTTGAAAGAGATGACGAGTTTGAAGCAGAAAAGTTATGGATTGCACATTTGGATGTTGAAATAATTTTGGTTGATGATCACCGTTCCTAGCCTATATTTGCCATTATTTTCTGGTGAAACCATTGCAGATTTATTTAAATTAAACTTAACATGGGTATACCTGCAATTCCTGGTAAGACAATAAACTATATTTTAATTGCAAGAAATCACACTTAATATTTACCTAAAATTATCCATATCCTTACGAAAAATAAATGCAATTATTTAACTTGTGCTGAGTCGAAACTTGACAAAACTGATGTTTATGCTTGATTAATAACTCCAAAACCCTTGAACCTTGTTCGTCAATACCTTTAACATTGGCAAAACCTTGGAACAGTTTCCCATTGGTGGTAGAAGTTTATTTGACACTCCACTTGAATTATTGTTATTTTTATAACCACCAGTTTTGTTTCTGTATAACTGCATAAGTTTCATGGTAACCTCTTTGTCTTTGTGAACTGTTGATGGTGACCTTGCATTGTTGTATCGGTTATATTTTGATGGTAATGGTTGAAAGGGATGAGGAGTTTGAAGCAGAAAAGTTATAGATTGCACATTTGGATGTTGAAATAATTTTGGTTGATGAGCCCCGATCCTAGCATACTCGTTAAGTATATTCACTGATGGTAAGGCGAGTGCATTGAAGGTACGTTTAAAAAGAATAAGCAACCAAATCTATGGAATAACAACTACATTATTTCGATTAGTACAGATAGATGAGTGTTACTTACGGAAAGAAGAAAAAACTGGGTCATATTTATAGTTTGCACTTTTACAAATAATTATGAAGAAGTATTAGAAGAAAGACTTAGACCAGGGTACCTTTGTTTAAATATTTCAATTTTTGTAGTAAAAAGTATTAAACTTTTGTCTTGAGGAAACAAGAAAGTGTAAAAGAAGTTTATATTTCTTTAATTTACTTTTAGCATTTTCTTCGTACTTGGAACACCATCTGGTGAAAGTGCAAAGTTTTTTATATTTTTTTTTCTTCAAGTTTTGTTTGGTTGTGTAGTTTATAATGCGATGGCGTTAATTTAATAAGTACAAAAGTTCAAGAAATAAATTATAAAAACGTTTATTCAATTAAACATTGCCCACATTTTTACAAAAGTAAGAAAATTTTACAAAAACGAAAATTTCATGGTCATCCTAAGACTAGCTTATATTAGTTACATATTTATTTGAGTGATATGATCTCTTTGTTTCTTGTTTTAATTTTGTTGTAATCACATTGACCTCTTAATAGGCCTTCCAACCTCCATGTCCGGAAATGGAACTGCCCCCAAAGTCGTGACCACCCAAAGATATCGATCCGTGATCCAGAGACAAGCCACCACCATAACCATGATCACCCGAATGGACAACAATTGGCACTGCTTTCTTAATGTAAACTGGATCCGGTACCGGAACTGGAATGTGTTTGATGACTGGCACAGCGACTGGTTTAGGTACCGGTACGGCGACTGGATGAGGCACTGGTACCTTGTAATGCACTGGATATGGTACGGCAACCTTCTTTTCAACGGTATACGGAACTGGTTTATCGATATGAACTGGATATGGTTTGGGTACATGGACAGGGTATGGCTTATCGATGGGCACATGAACTGGATGAGGTACTGGCACTGGTACATCTTTGGTAACTGTGACCGGGTATGGTTGCGGGATTGGAATACCGACTTTGTTGGTAATGGTGATATGTCTATGAACAGATTGACCCAAGTCGATAGTACCATGTCCTATTCCTCCTCCTAATCCACCGCCAAGACCTCCACCACCACCACCACTTCCCAATCCATGTCCACCAAGGCTTAAACCATGACCACCAAGGCCGAGAGAATGTCCACCCAAGTCGTGACTGAGTTCGATGCTATGTCCAGATAGTTCGATTCCACCGTGACCACCCAAATCGTGACCGCCTAGGATGGCTTCACCGAACACACCGCGCTTGTCCTGTTTCTTATCCTCCTTTTCGGCGTCTTTGGCAAGGACACCGCTGAATACCAATACAATGAGGAATACCTGCAATTTTCTTATGGTTAGTGCCATTACTATTAGTAGACGAATAAAATGGTCTTACCGCAGACTTCATACTGCCGGACTGAATTTGATTGATAGCAGTTTAGAAGACTACTGATACAGCATCGCACTACGACACCGCTTTTATACTTAAACCACTTACGCAGCATAACACCAAGAGATAGGTAATCATGTGCAAAGAGCACAACTGCGGAGCTCGTAAGTGATCTTAAATTAAGAGGGGAGGATGTTACTCACCCATATATGTTGCACATATTTCGTGCCTACCTTCACACATACGACTCTTAGCTTTCTATCGCTATGGAGGTATAGAGTGAGCAAGCATATCGTTCGGAAGGATGGCCAACGGTCTACTTTCGGAGCCGATTATGCAATCAAATTTAAAGAGTTCATAACTCGAGAAGTATTGAAATGTTTATCAAATACCTGGACGGAACTATCTCGTATTGCAAACGACGGAAGAAGATAACTTTTAAAATTGTCACGCAAATGTTTAATTATAGATTGCAATGAATTTTACACTTTTTGGCCTATCTATATAAACATGAAGTAAATGATGATTTATCATATATTTTGCAATCGTTTATTTGCTGGAAATTGTACGTAACATAACAACATGTAAAAGTACATCAGATAAATTTATCGACTAATTAATTGTGCAAGGGCAAATTAGATAGCTCATTATAAAGTTAAATAATTAGAATTGATAAGAAAAAGTATTCAAGATAATTTTAGAAGAAATAAATCGGTACGCGTTCGCAACGCACAACTTTCCGGCCATATCCAATACGATTTCGTAGAACTCGTCGATCATAAAAGTAATTTTAATCGGAAAGTAGAAATTGCCCAGAAATGTAATGATATCAAAACATAATCAATCTCATTTCCTCATTTCTCATGGCCAGATACAAAAAATTTCAGTCCGATACGATGCTTGGTTTGCCCGCAATTTTGTTTACATACACATACAAACACATCAGACCAAAAAGCCGATTTTTGACGTGGGGTCAACGGATCTCCACGAATCAGGGAAAAATAAGACTTTAATTTTTTTTCATGATCACCTTACTTTCCTATACCTACATGCCTTCGGTATGTGGCCAGAAAGTAAATAAAGAAAAATTTCAAAGTTTTTTGAATAAGTTGAAACCAAGAATTTGACATCATGTAATTTAATATTGTAAAATATTTTTACTTTTATTAAATCTTTGTCTTAATTAAAGTAATTTCCAACTCACCGAAGGTGTAGTAAGGAAAGATTGGTGATCAGGCAAAATATCGAACCCGTTTTAAAATATAATCTAAAAAGTTCCACAATATGTTCAACAATTTATTTATTAACAACAATAATATACAGTACATAAAAATATAATTTAAAACAAGACTAGAATAAAGAATTCATCATTAATTAAAACAAAAAAAATAAACGAATTAAATACAAATACAAAATAATTCTTTATTTAATTTTCTTATACTTATTATTGTTAGTTATGATGAAAAAAATCACTCAACGGTTTGAAATCGAAATTGTTAAATGCAGCATCGAAAGCCTCACTGCTTCCGAGTTGTGGTGCTGGAACGACATGCAATCCACCAATCGCTTCCTTCTTATTGTTATTAAGTTGATTATTCACCGGTCTTGAATATCCTAGCGAGCCTGAACCAAGTGCATATTTTCCGTTACCCAATTGTACGAAACCCAACGAACCGGAACCCAAAACCAGTGGCGATTTACCGCCAAAATTCGATTTCCCCATAGATAATTGCGGAATAGGTTTGGGCTCAAACACTTCTTCGGTTACTTGGTACGTCTCCAGCGGGGTGTTGGTATATCTAACCGTTGACTTTATCGGTGGCAAGACTTCCGGTATCTTTGGCGATAGTAAATTGTGTTCGAAAGTGTTCTCTAACTGAGAGTTTAACGACAATGATAAGGCGATTGGTTTCTGGTCGAAATTTTTGTAGAGTGATGAAGTTTTATGGCCGAAATGTTTAAAGTATTCGAAATCTTGTTTGAAATTATCGTCCAGGCGTACTTCTTCACTAATGTGATCGAATTCCTGTTCAGCACTTGAAGTTCTTAATAGGAATATTTGGAGGACGAAGGATAATTGCCAAATTAACTAAAAGTAGTAATTTTAAACAAAATATTAATTTATCAATTTTTTACTTACTTGATTCATTTTATTGAAAATTGAATTTCTTCTTTTCGCTTGTTTTATTGTTTGCACTCAATTGTTAAAATTGAAATTTAACTTGGATATAAGTACGAACATAAATATATATATAATGAAAACAACAATTTTGTTTCAAGTTAGTTATTAATCCAAATGTTGAGTAAACTTGATATTTGTTAGCAAAAGAGTGTTTTTATTATTAGTTCCTCTCTTGTTTATATGCTTATCCTACCCCTCACTCTCTTCATACTTATTTTATTCATGCTCATGCATTCCGTATACTTACACATTTATATTTATTATCCTCTGATTTGCTTGCTTGCGCTTTACTTTACATTTACCTCGGATTTGGCATTACCTTTGATCGTTAACTATTTGCAATTATTGGCACGTTACTCAGGCTTTTTCCAACCGACTAAAATTCTATAAGAAACGCTTTCCATTTGCAAAAATAATTGAAATTGAATTTCGAACAAACACCAAGCCCAAAAACAGAAGAATAAATAATTACAATTTGTTACAAAAGTTATTAATAATAACTGCAACTTGCAGATTTTAACATTTGAACTTTTGATATTAATGAAACTCATTAACTTTATGAAATGTTTTGTTCTTTTTAGCATTTACCATCCCATATAAATATTTTTATGCTTACATACTTTGTTTATAATAGTATATTATTCAATGAGCGCATATGGAGGCTATTATACCCGAGGGCGAAGTTTACGTAGCGAGATGTTACTCGAGCGGAGTAATCGCCCGAGCATATAAGTACTAGCGCATACGCGCGAATTGAATACTATACTTTACCTGCGACGACAAAATTTAATTTGGCTTTTAAACTTAAAATTTCATCCATGGAATTCAACACATAATCCTAGATGACGTTTTAAATGCAGTCCGTGTGTCACACATATCATTATTGAATGCAACGTAGAGCTGTGCTTGAAGTAAAGTAAATCTCTAGAGGAATAATGACCTATTATGGACGTGTGTCAAGCTCCATTATTCGCGAGTGATATTAATGTGAGTTATATGCGCCTGTATACACACTTAATAATGGTTGTTTTACTTGGTCGTCGAGGATAAATATTATTACACAATCAATAAATGAAAAATGAAGGATTAGTATATTATTATATGAGCGATTATGACAGCTATTATTCACGAAGATGATGTTTGAGCCCACGAGCCGCTAGGCGAGTGGAGCAAATTCATCTGAGTAATAATTATTATTTAAAAAAAAATCTGCATATTTTGTGAATTTCTTGTAAATATTCAGTTTTCAATATTTTTTTAAAATTTAAATACCTGAGTATCTATTGATGTTGTCTTGATGATGATGATGATGATGATGATGATGATAACAATTATAAATGCAACCGTGTTTAAATTTGTTATTATTATTGAAACCCGTTAGTGTTGAGTGTGACGAACTTGATAAATTTGAAGTATTAGGGAGACGAAAAGTACGATTAATGAATTTTGCAAATTTCCGTTTTCCGCACTTTAACGAACTGGAACTGCACTTCATCCACTCAATCATAACTACTGCTTCTACTTAATTAGACATTCAATTTAATTTTGTATTTACACTATCGCACAAGAAGCTTTTTCTTTAAATTTTAAATGATTGCCTGTCCCCTCGCATATATGAATGAGACTGCTTGGTTCTCAGTTCAATGATACTGAAGAAACTAAATGACTTATGACGATTGTCATTGTAGAAGTCGAAATAAACTTATTTGTGTACATTGTGTTTTTCTAACGACCTTCCATTGGGATTTAGATATTGTAAGAACTTTCAATCGTGTTAATTGGACTCGTGGTCCAAATTTTACAACGGAAAGAAATCATGTTCTTAATTTGATGTTTTATGGTAGGCAACCAAACTGACTGCTTGATTTTAATGGCGCTTTGCTGTAACCTCAGGTGTAATTGACAAAATAGAAATTTATACCATTTTAACTCCTTCTGGTAGTTTTTAACATTAACAGTTAAATTTGATTTTTTTATGGTAGGCAACCAAACAGACAACTTGATTTTAATGGCGTTGTGCTGTGACCTGAGTTAATTTATGTAATGACAAAATAAAAATTTGTACCATTTTGACTCATTCCGGTAGTTTTTAACAGTAAAATGAGTCATATTACTAAAAATTTGTGTTCTTTATGGTAGGCAGCCAAACTGACAACTTTATCTGGTTTCTAACACTAAAATACTAAATATTTGATTTTTTTAAATGGAAGTCAGCCAAACTGGCAACTAAGCTCGAGTGTAATTAACACAGTTGTAAATTTGTCTGCCTACCACAAAATTTCAAAATTTTCAATTTCTTTTAATTTGTTTATTCAACAAATAGGAAATTTATTTTACTATTAAAAACTACCAAAATAAGTTAACGAAAATCATTGAATTGTGAATTTTACAACAGGACACCCAAAGTTTTCACCACGTAAATACCTATGGAAGGTCGTTAAAAAATGCACTGTATATATAAATAAAACTTATTCACAACAATGGCATCATTGTCTGTTTGTCTACGCTTATAAGTAAAATTTGTAAGAGTATATAAGTCAATTTGATCCCTCTATAATCGTATTTGTATCTTTTACATAGTGCAACGTTCTTTATCTTTATCTGTCAACTGTCAAATAAATCTAAAGTTAAAAATTAAAACAATTAACAAAAAAAGAGTAAAAAACAACGAATCGTATAATTATTGAGCCTAAAAAAAATGTTTCTGTTAAAAATGTGTTTGTAGCGATTTTCTATTTTGTTTTTATTTTTTTAGTTAGTGAATCACTCTGTATATTTAAGCAATAAGCAATCGACCATTTTAATGAGAAACGTTCGAGTTGGTTCGACTTGGTTGAGTTTCGATTTGTTGCCGCTCCCTGTTCCAGGTTTAGTTTTTCGCTTTAATTGCTTCCCGACTTTATTGCTTCCATCATGGCGTAGGCAGGGTGGGGCGAGTGGGGCGGTTGCCCCCCCCCCCCGGTCTATTATGGTAATTTTGCAGTTTCTATTTTTTAATATCAGTGGAGTGATTCTCCTTGTTCTTGCCCCCCCCCCCCCTCCTGTCTACGCCCCTGATTGCTTCATAGATATATAGATATAAAAGTATATCCGCACTATTGTTTCATCCATTATTTAAAACATTTCAATTTTTTTCCAGTTGTACGTTCCACTTTTTTCGAATAATTGATTAATTTGCAGATTTACAAAAATTTTGAAATTACCTTGTTCACGATTTTTTTTTCTTCCGGTTTCCACAAGTTGTTCAAACCTTTCATTGTTTACATCCGCTTTGGGCGAGTGTGAATTCGAATCTTGACTTGTATTCTTATCACTGGTCTTTCCATTTTCATTCGTAGTGATTAAAGTTGTGTGACTAGTTGATGTTGAAGTTTTGACAGATTCTTGAACAACTTCTTGATGATGATGATGCAAAATCGTTTTGTATTGTCGACGTTTCGGTGAATTTTGGCAATCTCTAAGCATAAATGAAATTAAATTAATTTTGCTGAAAGCGAAAATTGATAATGAAAAGAAGAAAGCAAAAAAAAAACTTACTCGTTCAGTCCTAATATCAATCGATCTCCAGCACTTTTCAATAAGGTATGCGCTTCTGAATTTGTAATTTCTTTGGTTGACAATCCATTGATTGACGTTATCAGGTCACCTTCACGTACACCTTTCAATGATGCTTTGCTACCAGGATTCACCTGAAAATAACACAAGAAAAATAGATAAGAAATTTTTTTTTAAAGAATTTTTCTATCAGTACCGTTTTATTTTGTTTCAAAGGTTTGTTATTGTACGATGAACAAAACTTTAACATAACTATAATATTTTTTTATGTTTTTTTTTGTTGTTGTGTGGAAATAACTGAATTAGGAATGGAATAGCCTTGCTGCTTTGGGAATTGCGAATGGAATCAGGAATGTGGAATTATCGGAAAGTCCCAAAGTTCGATTACGAGTGCGAGCAGGCGAAACAGGGGAAAAGAAAAAGAGCTAAAAGAATAACATGCACCATGCATATACCATACGTCAATGTTGATGATGATGAAATTCGATATTTTCCATATCCCCCTAGTCTAAGCCTAAACATATACAGGGGGTTGTTTAAAATGTTTCAAGAAAGTTGTATTGTAAATGAAAAAAAAGTACTTTCCTGACTTTGCTATTTATTTAAGTTGATGAAAAAGAAATACCTAAAATGGGTTTGCGAAGGAATCAATTGAAAAAAATCAGAACACTCTGTATATTGTTGCATCATAAAAACGCCCCTTTAATAATGAATCAAGTACAACTTGTGTGTTACACAAAAAAGAACGAAAAGAGAAATAAATATTTAAAGTTAAAGAAAGAAATGGAAATGAAAAAATAAAATTTTTAATATACACCCTACAGAGTGATTTTATATTTTTGACGAAACAAACTTAAAGCACCGATTCATTTATTTGTGCATGGAAATTAGTTATTCATGATGCTTCTGGTAGGCAACCGTACAACAAGTTGCCTAACATGAGCTCTGCACTTTACATAATTCCAAGTAAAAATTTTATTTGAATAAAGAAGAAAAAAATTAATACTTAGAAAAATTAACAATATTCTTAAAAATTACATTACACAAAAAATACAAATTGTAATGTTCTCGATGAAGCAACTGACAGCTGTAGTAATATGGCGGGCGATACACATAAAGTCGGAATTCTTCGGGTCCTTTCGAAATCTTAGATCATATAAATAAGATGGATCCGTCACTTCAAATTCGTTAAAGCTTGTTGAACTTTTAAATCGAAATAAAAAATTTGACTTCTATTGTTAGAAACTTTGGATTATAATTATTTATTTCATTTCTAAATATAAAATTGAAGTCACTTGATTAAATAAATTTTGAAGTTTTCACTTTTCACTCTTCTTTTTATGTGTCTCATTTCTTTGTCAGTAATTCTTATGCCTCTTAATATTTTTAACAAGGGTTGTTCCCGTAGCTGTCTTGCCTTATAATTTCAAACAGCCCTTTTAACAAGTTTTATTTGTATGTTTACAAGTTTTTATGCTTTTTTGACTTTTTTATTAGCTGCTTTTCTTTATTCCAGTTTGGTTTAGTTTAGCACAGAGACACAGCACGGGTGCGGACCATCTTGTGTTGTAAACCCAAGGCATACAATCTTGACAGGCAGGTAGTTTTCGACATTTTGGGCCGAGTCCCCAACAAACTAGTCACAAAAATCGAATCGATCAGTTCGGAACTGGAGAC
>JARJEB010030231.1:0-23286 GCA_030264535.1 Liometoxenus newtonarum
AAAAATTTCATTTAAGTGCCTAGGGCCTACGATAGGCATAATCCGGCCCTGGAAGTAACGATATTTGTAACGAATACTTTTGATGAGTACTGAGTCCGAAAGTAACGAATAGGTACAAATACACGAAAGTAACGAAAAGTCCCATCACTAGTAGGTATATCTAATGAAAGTAATGAAAACGGAAAAAAAGAAATTGATGAAAAAAAAAATTTGCAGATAAATAAATATAAAATATCCGATTTCTAGTTTCTGCAATCTAATGTAATCGTGTTTTTTTCTTGTAAAAGAATTTCTTTAGAAAAAACTTTAATCTGAGCCGAATGAGCAATGAATGAGCGGGATGTCCCTTCATGTGCTTGAAGTGTGTATATACCTAAGTATGTTTTTTTTCCGCCATCTTTGTACTGATCAGCTGCTCATTACGAAGGTCAAATAAAGATCAAACCTGTCACCTGCTGACATGGAACATCACAATTAAAAGTGTTCCGTGGACCGCGGCTTCGCAAATGTTAAGAACCACTGGTTTAAAGGGTAATTTTTGAAACTTGTCAGAATGTCAGCATTCATTTCATCTATTCACTTCTTTTTCTTCCTATAACCAAGGCTTTTACCAATTGGCCAATAACTTATTTCTAATTTGTGTATTGTAATTGTATTTTTTTCTTGTAAAACAATTTTTTGAGAAAAATATTTATTCGAAATATAATCTGAGCCGAATGAGAGCATTGAAAGAGCGGGATGACCCTTTCGATGTGCTTGAGATGTATGTTTTTTCCGCCATTTTTATACTAATCAGCTGCTCATTAGGAAGGTCAAATAAAGGTCAAACTTGTCTCCTGCTGACATCGAACGCGATTTAGAAAATGTTAAGAACCAACAGGTTAATTTTTGATACTTGTCAGAATGTCAGCATTTATTTCACCTATTCACTTCTTTTTCTTCCTAACCTTAAACTAAAGCTTTTACCAATTGTCCAATGTTATCTCCTAACCTCTTTGATAGCCTGTACTGGTTCTTTGAAATAAGCCGATAATCGATTACTTACCTATATAAGTATTGATTTTTGTCATTGAATTGTGAATTGGAGCACACACACACAAAATTCGGCAACACGAGTAAAGACATCAAACGTCTAAGAAAAACCGCAATTTGTGTTCCTTTCAATTGCAAACTATTTTCAACAATAAGCATGCGGACATATTATAAAATATAAAGACATGCGACTTGTTACAGTTAGAATTGTTGCCAACAATCCACATCCGGACTGACTGTGTCGGTCCTTTTTGCCGCCCTACACGCACCGGACAATCGCACTTTGCCGTCTATATGACCAATATAAATGCAACAAATAAATGCATTTTCCTATTTCGTGCCGACAGGAAGCACACGCAAAAGCTAACAACTAATAACAACAGATATCCAATTCACACAATCTTACCCACCCCACAAGTAACCCCCAAGTTTGAAGAGAAAATGTGTCAATTATTCGCAATATCATCATGAAGACATCATTATTATTCTTAACGCAGACTATAAAATGATGGATATGGTAGACAAAGCGCAAATAGCGAATTAATTAAGCTATAAATAAATTAATAATCATTATACGAACATGTGTGAAAATATAGATTATAGTTTGAAGTAAAGAGAAATAACGCTTACTTACTTATACCTTAATTAATAATTATACTTACTTTTAACACGAAGTGGGAATGAATTTCAAATGTGTTTTTCCATTTTTCAGTGTTTTCTTTTTAATTCCTGCTTGCAATTTTGTATACCGTGCGTGGTATTTCAAAATGTTACATGGGAATTTACATGGGAGAATTAATAATGCTGATGGTTGCTCTCCAGAAGATCGTATCACTTTGATTTTTTTTTTTGCACAATATTTGTCAACTAATTAACCACATTCTCTGCGAAAATTGGCATGCCAAACGAATTTTTTCAATTGTAAAGATTAAAATGAAATTTCAATTAAAAGTGCGTTTAAACGTCCCGTGGGTAAGAGTTTCAGTTGCGTATGCAACCCAATATACATCGCTATTTAAAACGTCACATTAACATTACCTATGGCAGTCAATAAAGGATTAGAATTCGGTGGATTGAAGATTAACAAAAGCTGATTTAATCATTTGTTGCATGTGAAAATTAAATTTACCCGTTGTTTCAAATTTTTTTATTCATCTTGAAATGTATATCTTCCTTGGAAACTGTCTATTTTCAACAAAAAAAAACTCTCAAAAGTGTCTGAAATTTCTTGTGCGCTTTGCACCCCGTAATCAAGTTTCACAATCGTAACTTTTTCTTCTACACTTAAATTCACTTTTATGATTCTGATCTTTAATTATAAAATCAAGTATAAAATACAAAATTTCAAATTGAGGTTAATTTGAAAACAAAGTGACGTTTTAAATAGCCAATGTATATTGGGTTTCATACGCAACTGAAACTCTTACACGCTGGACGTTTAAACGCACTTTTAATTGAAATTTCATTCTAACCTTTACAATTGAAAAAATTCATTTGAGATGCCAATTTTCGTAGAGAATGTAGTTAATTAGTTGAAAAATATTGTGCAAAAAAATCAAAGTGATACGATCTTCTGCAAAGCAACCATCAGCATTATTAATTTTCCCATGTAAATTCCCATGTAACACTTTGAAATACCACGCACGGTATAAATATAAATAGATTACCTAAATTAAGCGTAATAATTATGACATAAGTAATAAATATAAAGACTCCGCTGCGCTTAGAAGCTTAATTAATAATTTTACGGCCACCTTTAATGAATTTGCAATTAAACAGATTTTATCTTAAAGATCTCCTTCCCCAATGGCTCCAGACCCTAGATTACAACATTTGCAATTCATTTTCGTTAAATTATAAATTACCATCACATCATCATTCTATAATCATCATAATATAAAAGTATAACGATTAAATAATGAGCATAACAAGCAAGCGCAACCAAAGATTACATTTTGCCGGTTTGTGAGCGATGAAAATTGAAAATGCATGCTTGAAATGAAAGAAGAATGAATTAAGCATATATAGCATGCAAGAATTTTCAGGCAAACTTGTAATTATACCAAGACTTATTATACTTAACCTTATAACATAAGTAATCAGAAAAATCATAAATCACGCCAAAAACAAATCGCAACAATATCTAAGGCTAGGTTTCCATATCGCGATTTGCGTTTTGCGAGAGAGCCGTGATTGGCTGAAAAGTGTCCGATCTAAATCGAACTATCCATCGTTTCATATCGTGCAGTTTTCAGCCAATCACAGCACCGACGCAAAACGCTAATCGCCATATGGAAACGAAGCCTTAGGCTTAAGAAAATCTAACTTTTGGCATTAAAAATATTGAAAAGATGAAGTTCCACATTATGCCCTCGCAGCCCTACAATTATTCAAATAAAAAATAACATCATAAAAATACGAATTAAGTACTTTCCTACAAAATTACACAAACTTTAATATTGCATGTGCAACAAATGCTATTGATGTGGTTGCAATTAGGTATGTCTATTTGTAAAACATTTCAACTGTATAACCGTAATAAGTAATAAATGCTCTTTTGATTTCGAGGAAATTCGCGTTTTGCACATAATTCAAACATATGTTTTGCTGTATAGTCATGCTATAGGTACCTTTCCGTAAATATAACCAACCCAACATGCATGAAGGTAATTATTGGGAAACAATTGCGAATTATTAAATTGTGAAATGAAAGAAAAAGAACATCCGTTTTTATTTTGTTCTAAAACTTTTACAAATAATAGAATTAATTACGCTTCCAAAGCTAACATAACATTGAAAGTATATTAAAACGAATTCTGAGGCAATTTAACCTTTAATAATCGTGTTTGATTTAATTTTTCAATTGCATTTCAAATTTGAAAAGAGTATTATAAATTTTGAGAATTAGCAAAGAGTATAACCGTAAAAACAGAAACCTGTTCTCAATCGATTGACGTTCGGTTTTCCTTGTTTCACTTTTTTTCTTCTAGGCGCATATCTTTGCGTTTAATTTTTTGCACGCGTTAAAGTTAAAGCTGTTTTTTGTACCATTTCTCCCGAAAAAGTACAACTTTTCTATCCCTCGGCAGAGACGGGTAGACAAGGTTAAAGCATGCGCAGTTGTTACTTTACCTCTGAATAGCATGCGTTGAGTTTTACCGCTAGATGTCACGCGTAAAAATGATTACCATTTCTGCTTCTCGTTTTTCCTGCAAGAAAAATATGGATTTTTCTGATCCAAGTGTGAAGTTCTGAATATTGAAGGGAAAATTTATATGTTTGACTTGAAAAGTAAGTACTTAAAGTTCTGAAAACGGTCACGTGCACCATCAGTTTCACGAACCAATTCTTTGCTTTCAACTTTAAGTCGACAGTAAAGTTACTACAAAGAAATGCGCCTTCTTTCACACTCGAAAAATCCGACGTTGCAATTTCTTCGTTCCGTTCCGTTCGGCTGTACGTGTGAAAAGTCTCAACTACACGTTGTTATTTATTTTAATTTAGCTAACAAAAATAGCTAGAAATTAATAAAAGTAAGTCAATAGATTATTAATTACGTTTGGAAATTCTTATTTTAATTATTAGAACCTACTAGAGTTTTATATTTATATCAAATCGGACTCGCATACTGTTTTTGAGGTTAGGCCTAGCAGTATTGTGATTTCCGATATCGTAGAATTACAATTAAAATGCATATTCACTTGCCTACCCAGGCTACCTAGAACTATTATTATTACAATTTTACATTCCATATTGTGCCTTATTGTATGTAATTCTCTAATATATTTTATTTTGTGAAACAAAATGCAAAACTCAGATTTGAGATTCATAAAATGATTTTGCATGTTGTAGTTATAATAGTCCAAATCTGAGTGAAGTATAATTAAGGTATTGATTTGTTTTGTTAATTATTGAAAATAATTATAAATTGTTAAACCGGCAATCGTGAGCATTTTATTTATAACATCGGTACCATCAGTGCCATCTCTTGACAGTATTAGCAACGCCTTGTGGAGCTGGTTGATTTGAAATATTTTGAAACTTAATTCGACTATTCGAAGAAGTTGAATAAGCCACAACACCTATGTTTTGTTGATATTTTTCCTTTTATTGGTAAAATCGCTTATGTTGAGAGGGATAAATTTGCATAATGCGTTCGATATTTGCGGAATAGCCGCATTTAACAAGCGTTCGTTCTTTGATTCCTGCGGCGGTGGTATCAATAATTACATTAATGCCTATTGGTAGGCAGAATGGACGGGCAATTCGAAAATTGCAGAGCGCAGCCAACATACGTGCATATACGAAAACGGGCACGGCATCCACTTCACTTTATTATTAAAGCGATATTTTCAAAATCGCCATCGTTTTGCCGTTTTTGCCTATATGTACCTATAACGTCGTTGTCGTACTTTGCTGATGGTATGCGTTATTTTTTTACGTTTTGATATCAAGATTGAAAATTGCTATTTGTCGGAAATTAAGTTGCACATTGCAAATATATGTTATTATTTCGAGTAATGTCGATTTGCATACGACGCCATTGCACATAGTTTCAGTTATTCACTCGAGGGGATGCAGAAACGAACAAAAATGCGAAAAATGATTGGTTTTTACAAGCAAAAATATACCAAAAAGTAAAAATATATGTATGGGCAAGATGAAAAGGTAATGTTAGTTATTGAGGTATGCAGCTTGTGCTTGGATGGAAAACCATAATTTTCTTTAGTAAACTATAAAACCATTCGACCGTTTTTGAAATTATATCAATTTTATATGCAAAATCCGCCGTTTCAATATTTAAATGTATACTTTGGTTAAAGTTAAAAGTTAAATGGCTCGATCGTTTTTACTATTTATCAACTTATTGGTTGTTTCTCTTTGTTGTAGAATGCCACCGAAGAAGGTTGCAGAACCCGAAAGGAAGCCATTAATTGGTCGCGTCGGGACAAATCTACGAGTGGGTATTGTTGGAGTACCAAATGTTGGGAAATCAACTTTTTTCAATGTTCTGACCAAGAGTGCTGTTGCTGCGGAGAACTTTCCATTCTGTACCATTGATCCAAATGAAAATAAGTATCCCAGTTATCTTTGAATATAATTTTTTTAAATTATAAAACGCAGATCAAAGTAATCTTTGTAACGATTGTTTATAATAGCAAAAATTGTCATTGGCGGGATGTCATTGAATTTTCTTCCTGATAGTAACGATTTATATAATTTTAAATGCAATCAACACGTTTTAGTTGAAAAACAATTCCTAACGTACGTACGAGGTAATCGCAATGAAATTGAAGAAGAATATGTCCCGCCGGACCTCGAAGAGTGGTATCCGCTGGTCAATTCTTATTACGAGTTTGCGGAAGATTTTGACGCTGTTAATCGCGTGTCTCATTTACTTCATGAAAAGTATTCAAACGCTCGGATCATTGGTATGGAGTCGTCGTCAAACGAAAACACTGAAGAATCCTCCTTGTACGAATCGACCACGCCATCGAAGAAAGCGCAAAAGGCCGATCAGTTCGTCGAACGCAAAGCGCAAATCAAATACTTGGAAACGAAACCGCAATGCTTTTGCATAATAGGTAAGCCGGGGCTAGGCGAAGAACGACTGGGCAAATTATTAGCCGATTATTGGAAGTGCGTGTTTATACATCCGGAAACACTAATACAAGAAGAAATACGATCAGGCAGTCGTGCAGGCCTCTGCATTGAATTTAATCTAAGGTGTGGACGTGCGATTAGCGTCGATGTGATTATACGATTACTTGAAAAGCGGCTAAACAGTGATATTGTTAAACATCGTGGTTTTGTTATTTGCGGTTTTCCATTAATTCCAAACAATTTATTCAGTGAAGATCCTGTATCTTCCGAATCGGCTATATTTAATGTTCAAGAAATTTTTGAAGATATTATTGAAACTATAATTGAAATTGTTGATTCTGTTAAAAATGTATCGCGTACGTCTCTGGTAGGGGTCGAAGAAGAAGATGAGAATGTTGAGAATATTGAAGAGTCGGTACCGGTTGTAACTCAATCACAGACAAAACCTGAACCTCCTCGAATTACTCGCGCATCGCTAGATATTGGCAAAACGAGTGAACCGATTTGCTTTGAAAGTCGTTACCATGTTAAAGATTCAAATCAAATGGAGTATGTGTTTTCCCTATTGGAGAAACACGATTATCTTATTATTTATCTAAAGTGCCTCAATGAGGAAGTCGTTAATATTCGACAGGACAACCGTTACGACTGCCAGACACTTCAACCGCTGAGCATCCAACGTGAACGTGCTGATAACATTTTCTACACCTTGTACAGCATGTATCCTCAGGCAGAAGAAGAAAAAAAGTCTTTAATTCAGGACGATCTTTCGACTATTCATCAAAAACTGATTAAAGTGCAACGAGATTTTCCTGCTAACGTCAAAATCCAGTTGGAGCGTTTTATTTTTGAATCACAACTAGTGATTGAGAAATATATGCTGCTCAAAGATCCCCAAGATATTATTAGGTTAGATGGAAGAATGTCTCCGCATCGGTTGTTTCAAGTACTTCGAATGCGCTTGAAAGTATTGCCATTATCGCCAGTAATTTTGCCTAAGAAGCTCATTCAAAGTGGTGTTGAATTTGAAGAACCACCTGGTGAAGAAGGTACACCGGAACGACGAGAAACTGGACCTAGTATCGAGGAATATTCACCGGAAGAAGCTTACGATTTGCTTTCCATTCGCAAGACACTTGGTCCATTGTACAGATGGAATTTGTCGGAATGGAAATATAATTGTCCAGTTGCTATGAAGGAAGGTTTTCAGGACGTTGGCGAAACGAAGTTTGCTGTACATTTCATGAACAAGTTATTTTATATGAGCAATGACAGTCGATGCGAAGCATTTTTGCGTAATCCGCGACCATATCTACTGCCACCAATGCCATTACAAACCCGTAAAGTATTTGTTATTGGGCCAAAAAGATGTGGAAAGACGGCTATAGCAAAATGCCTTCAGCATCTAACCGGTTCACAAACGGTTGATTTCAATGTTGTGAACTTAAAATACATAAAGAGAAAAATGTGGGAATTATTTAATTCAGTCAGAAAGGAAGCAACTGCCACTGCTATGAATAATTTAAAAAGAATGCGGCAGCAAGCGTATATTAAACAGGAAGCGGAACGTAGACTAAAAGTGCAAGTTTACCTAAATTGCATCAAGAAAAACTTGAATCAATTGTGTGATTCGTTGATAGTACTAGCCAAAAGTAAACCCGGTGCCGTTGAATCGCCAACAGGTGAATATATTCATGCAGAAGAAACTGTGACAAAACTTGCTGATTTTAAGTTCGTGTTTGACATTCAAAGTGCGGAAAGTTGTAAAAAATATTTAAATAATGAATCGCTGATAATGGAGCGTCTTCCTAAAGAGTTGCAAGCACCATTAGTTTTTACATATGAACCTATTGGCACTGATCATCCTTACGTTAATAGTTACGTGGAATCGACTTTGGCAAAAATGGAATCTGAATATGCGGATAAAAATATGTCACTTGATGAGTTGGCCGAATGTTTAAACGATGTTATAAATGAACACAATCAATTTATTCGAGAAGGGAAGATAACTGGTTGGATTATCGACGGTTTTCCGCCGTCCTGTGACGTACTGGAATTATTGGATAAGAATAACTTCGCCGAACTTACATATCTTATAGCTGATTCAACGTTAGG
The DNA here is from genome assembly GCA_030264535.1 of Liometoxenus newtonarum. Classification (NCBI taxonomy): domain Eukaryota; kingdom Metazoa; phylum Arthropoda; class Insecta; order Coleoptera; family Staphylinidae; genus Liometoxenus; species Liometoxenus newtonarum. The sequence continues at coordinate 8,752 of JARJEB010030231.1, forward strand.
TGATTCCCTCAACAACATTTCGCGTCGGTCTTGTAAAATTGCAGCCGCTAGTTTCGACCATCTACTGAATCAAGCTGGAATATCAGAAATGATTGCCCCAAAATTAGACAGTGCTCCATTCCTGCCGTTTCGCGAAAGTTCTGAAATTCCCATGAAATCAGAAGAAGATCTATTGGAAGAAATCCATTCGTATTTGACAGAAATCATACCAGCCATAGAAGACTACTATAAGGAACACGGACTATGCATTCATCAAATTGACATTGGTGGAATTCCCTTTAAGAAAGTGCTGCAAAATTTGATTGAAGATTACAGAATGTTACATGCTCAAGTTGCTCATGTCGTGACGCCAGCGGAAAAACTACAGGAGCCATTTAATTATGGAGATGCTGTTGAAGTTGATGGTGAGATTCTCGAAGGTGAAGGTGACGATGAGGATGATCACGAATATGAAAGGATATTTCGTGAAAATCGTCGCCTTGGAAACACCACCGACTATGATCCAGTTGCATTCTTTTTGAACAATGTGTTGTGGAAAGGAAGGGAAGACTTTTTGGTTAATTACATGAATAGAATGTGGCTCTTTGCGACTGAAGAAAATATGAAAAAGTTTGTTGAATCTCCAAATAAATATTCGAATCACAAGACAATGAATGTGGATTTACCTCCGCCTAGGATTTGCATTGTTGGTAATAAAAAAACTGGTAAAACGACGCAGGCACGATATTTATGTAAACGATTGGGTTTGTACTACTTCGACTTTGAAAAACAATTAGTTGATCGAATTGGGGTAGATGGCTTAGAAACTTATTTGGAGGACGAAATTGACGATAGCATTCTGAATGATTTGATACTTTCATTGTGGCAAGACCCAAATAAAAAGGCCGTAGGGTTTGTATTGGATGGTTTTCCAAGACGGCCAAATGATATCAACTTTATGATCAACAATTTTGTGATTCCGGATTGTATTATTGAGCTGCACATGGATACTTATGCACTAAACTCTCGTTTGTTGAACATACTTTTGAATGAATGGCAAACACAAATAAATCTAGAAAAATATATTGAACAAGAACGTTATGAGGTTGAAATGAAACATTGGCGTATGGAAAGAGAGAGTGAAAAAGCGAAAATGCTAGAGGCCATGCGACAACGGAGATATAACGCTAGGCTTAGGGATAGTGAAGAAGAAGACGACGATGAAATGTCTGAAGATGAATCTTTAATGTCATATTTGTCGTACCAAGAGGCTGCTGATGAAAAAGAAGTTGAACAACTGTTACAGGACGAATATCCCGAACCTGTTTTGTACGATAATTGGGAAACTATTGACAAGGCAAGTAATCGATTACAAAATGCCGTTGAAAAAGATACGTCAACGGAACCAGGGTTTTTAATCAAATTGAAAGTACTTTGTGAACAAAATAAAATTTCCTGGATCTCCGTGAACGCTTACTTGGATGAGATGAAAGTATACAATTCCATTATGCAGCACATAATTCCAATTAAATATCGTTCAAATTCATTATTTGAACGTACTTACGACGTATCCATAGAAATGGCTGAAAAACTGCTGGAACACGGATACTACTTTTTGAGCCGTTTTGGTAAAACCTGCCCTGTTCAAATGTACGAAAACTACAATCCGTTACAAATGTATATCCACAACGAAGCGGCATTTCAATTGTTTCCAATAATCTATTCAAATTATATTTATTTTCTTGCTGGTTCAGAAAATCGGGATAAATTTAGAAACGACGTTTTGAAATATGTAACTCAAAGTTACAACCCTTTGCCGTTATTTCGTGCTCGAACTGCTATCATTGGACCGCCACACAGTGGTAAAACGACTGTTGCCGAAAGAATGAAAACTGAATATTCGTTTGAACACATTAGCATTGGTAAAGCGATTCGCAATGTCCTGCAATACTTACCTAGTTCGGTTCTGGCACAAAGAGTACGTCTATATCTGGACAGAGGTGATGAAGTACCAAATGATTTAACTATGCAGTGCGTTGAAGCAATGACGTTTGAGGGAAAAGCAGTCGCACTTGGTTATGTAACGGATGGATTTCCAAATACAATTGAGGAAATGAAGCTTTTAGCACAAATGAATTTGGTTCCCCATTTAATTATCGACCTGGACGCTTCCCTATCGTACATTTATGAATATATGGACATTTTTCCACCTGCCTTCAAACCGGGATATTCAAAGACATTTATAAAACACCGCTACGACGATTGGACCATTGATAAGGATATTTTTCGCAGTTGGGTTGACACGGAATATCAAAACGTAGCGAAAGTATCTGTTGTGCCAAGCAAATGGAAAACATGGTCTTTGGCCATTGAGATAATACTAGCCGTTTTCAATGAAATTAAACATTACTATCGGTATGCCCACAAAGATATGGCACTGAGCGTGTCGAATATGTTAGTTACACCTTACGAGTTAGTCTCGGGTCAATGTTGTTTCAAGAATTTTTGTCTCCTTTGCCTGCATTATAAAAATGAATTAACTAGCGGCGGCACTCCTGTGGATCGGACTGGCTTGCTGCAATATCACGGACAATTCTATTGGTTGTGTAATTCCCATCTCGATGAGTTTGTTGAGGATCCAGAGAAATTTCTAGGCCCAAATACTCGTCATACACTGCCCTTTCAATTACCGGAACTGCAAAGGTATGACGAAATGCCACCAAATGTCTATTTCAATGGTTACTGCGCGGTGTGCATAGCGAAAAATAAACCTGATAAAGTATTAAATATGGGCTCATTGTCTCTACCCACGATTGCTTATGGAGATGTTGTTTACCTATTTGACACCCTTGAATGCATGCGTGAATTCTTCAAGAGGCCTCACATTTTGTCAAATACGGATCCATTTTTTCCAATTACAAACTATCCAGCTACCGATATAAAAAGTTTACCAACCTTGGGCATGTTAGAACAATACGTTGCCAATCAAGTGATTAAAGCACTTATTGACATTGAACATGTACGACCGTTAATTCCCGGTTTAACAATTTCCCAATCAGCTCTTGTCTGTTTGGGATTACTTTTGAAAATTAATAATCCGAATACGCCCAAAGAGCACCTCGCATTGTATCAGAGTGCTCAAAAGAATGCAATTGGGTGTCAAGGTGAACTGAAACGAGTTCTCAAAGAATTGAAAGTACATATCAATCCGTTTCTACATTATGAGGAGCCTGTACCGAAATTTCAGATGGATTTAGACATATTACGGAAAGAATCAACCGATACGATGTACATTCAAGAAATCATCGATGGAATGTTGGATAAAATCGATTACGATGAAGAAATGAATGTTTTTCGTGATCTATTAGAGACATCCAGTCGTTTCTCGCTATAATTTATAATCTTTGTTAAATAGCATGTAGTATGTTTATAAGTAGTTATAATAATAAAACGAGATAAATGCGCCTAACTATCATGTCTAACTTAATATATCGTTTGCTTGTTTCCAGCACGTCGTGTACCCGTACCCGATGATCGTTTCGATTATCTATGTCAGTACCACAAGCCGGCTAGGTGAGTGATTTTAATAATAAATATTTTCAGGGCATAATCAAGCATCTGAAGGCTAAAAACTAGTAATATCGACATACAGTAGCCAAAAGATTATTAAATAATAGACAGGGAAATTATCAGTCTGACGAGAAAGATTGTAGAAAACTGTATATAAACAACACGCTATATTATCTGGTTGTATCAGATCAGTTTATCTCGATTTGACCTGGAGCGAAACTAAACAACTTGCCTTTCTATTCAAACAATTTCGGGATGCGGACTGAAATATTAACGTACCTATATTTAAATTTCACACGCCACTCCGTCTGCCTTACCTATAGATTACTTATCTATGTATACCTAAGTATAGTCTATAAAAAAAATTTGAATCCGTCGTCAATTATTTGGCACTAGGCGACACGAGTTGGTTTTTTAGTTGTGCGCCGATGCCGACGACGAAAATCTGAAATTTCGAAGGAGAGAGCCATTAATTCGAAAATTACAGTGCGCGGGGGGTTCGTCGTTTATCGATTTAAAAGTTAAAAATGTACAATTTCATCCCCGCTCCATTTTTGTATTTAAACGGTTGATTCTTAATGCATGTTTGAAATTTTTCATCGGTGTCGTGAGTCGTCTATATATATATATACGGTTTACTTTATCTACCTAATAAGTTCCCACCGGCCTGGTGGCGCCTTTCAAATTGGCAGCACCCTCATTAGTAGACATACAGGTCGAAATTATATCACATCAGGAAGAAAGATCAGGAGTTCTCAAAGGTAGCAAGCCGATTTTGAGTGCGGATCGCAAAAAATGATAATTTTCAAAAGTTGGTCTCGGCCCGCAAAAGTTTGAGAACCCCTGGCCCCTGCTTTAGATATTTGTAAAGATAAAATATTGAATGGCATAGTTATAGACGAAAAATTTTCTATGAACCAAACCAGCAAATGTCATAGCTTTATTGGGATGTTTTAGATTACTTTGAATGGCCGTACTTATTTTTTATTTAATTTCACACTATTCAACAAAAAATAAGTTTTTTTTTTGAGATTTTTATATTTTCTCAATTTTGCCACGCAATGAGGCACAAACCAAAAGCCGCCACAATTGACGTATATACTTATATAATTATTCTCGTATTTTATTTACGGATTTTACGCAATTAAATCTCGATTTAGATGCCTTTCGTCCTTATTATATACTTACGCATGGGATTATTGCGTTTCTCAGCTTTTGGTCGGACGCAGCGACAAATTCAACTAAATCAGATTATAATCATTGTAGATATAATTATCCGCAGTGAATTTATACTGAACTCTTTTGCGAATCGAGCGTATAATGACGCGACCCTTTCAAATTCAGCAATTTCTATACAAGAAACGATATATACGACATTAACTAAGTAGGTATTTATTTATCTACTTAAGCAAAAATGCAGGTTTATTAGGTTAACATTTTTTCTATATTTTATCTCAACTAATGTTAAATTGATTGGTCCGTGTTTTTTTTTTGCTGTTCTACATACAGTTAGCCATAAGGGCGGTGGCGTGTTTATGATGGGTGATAGTAGAAGCAAAATAGTTAATAGCGTCGACATTATGTGATTATGTGTGCGTTTTTCGTGTCGACAGCACCGGTTTTGAAGGCCTGTCAACTGTACTATAATAAACTTCAATCACATCAGATTAGCGAGTCGATGGCGGTTAACCACGCGAGTCGTAGCGGTAGACATGCCTAAATTGTGCTTTTAAAGGTATTATTTTCGACCTACCATTAGTTAGTTACATACATAAACATCTATTACTTACCTAATATGTATACATGATGTGTTCGAAAATATTTGGAAAAGCACGCATCTTTTCGATTTGAATTTTCTCGAATTTAGCATTCGATTGAAAACGCCAAAGTTGCGAAATTACGAAATTGAAAGAAATGGCTCCGAATTTATTTTATATATATTTGGCTCCCAATATATTTTACTGGAAATGGATGGCACAGTAAAATGTGAATTCAAACACGAATTTACGTAGTGATATTTGAATACATTGCTTTGTAGTAGGACGATTTTGTTGATTTTTACAGCCAAATACCCACGAAAAGCGGTCGTAAAAATGAAGACGAGTTGAAGGGAAATGTTATGCGCTCGAACGATTTTCAATTTGACTTGCAGATTCTCGCATATACAGTCGCGGCAAAATATAGGTACATTGACTTACGAAACAGAACACATATACACACATTGACGGAAACTCCAGAATTTGAGTCTTCATTAAGTTGTAGCTGGAGGATCAAAGGCAAAGGGAACTACCGAATAATCCTCTGTATATACACAAAGAGGACGAATTTCTCATTGTGCAACTTGACGAAACGAATATAACGCAAGCGACAACTCTAACTATATACATTCTAATTAGGCAATTTGTTCGTTATTATATTAAACTCTTGTAATTTGTCATTTTCAGTAAAGTGCCAGCGTTTTTGAACATTGTGGACATTGCTGGATTAGTGAAGGGCGCATCCGAAGGACAAGGATTGGGTAATGCCTTCCTCTCGCATATTAGTGCCTGCGATGCTCTTTTCCATCTTTGCCGTGTATTTGAGGATGACGATGTGACGCATGTTGAAGGTGATGTGAATCCTGTTAGGGATTTGGATATTATTGGCGAAGAATTGCGTTTGAAAGATGAAGAAATGCTGTTGAAGAAATTGGAGGGATTGGAGCGTACCGTCGTTCGAGGCAGCGACAAAAAAAGCAAACCTGAATACGTAAGTTACCAAGTCACTATAGATAGTGTTTCTGTCAATTCATCACTGAGAATTATGAATGGAAGAAATATAATCGAATTGTACATTGTCACAATATGGTTTTATTTCGTGCCGATGACTCGTCACTCAGTATTTCAAATTGAATGTTGTTGAAACTATTTTTCAAAAAATAATTCGATTAGCGTGGTGTACTCGTTTTTGACACGAGCCGAGGCGTGCGTGGTGGAGTCCTGCTGGGCGCGCACGGTGCGCCAGCCGTCAGGTGATACCCTATTAGAAGGCAAACCCCTCGAAGAAACACCACGGGGTCTAAGGTCACCCATTATTCATTATTTAGTATACATTACAACTTACAACTTAGAAAAGAATGATATCAGCAACTAATTCTTCGATTTGTTGTGTTGCAGGATACTCTCCTAAAGATCAAGAGCGTTCTAGTCGACGAAAAGAAACACTTGCGTTTCCACGATTGGAGTGCCAACGATGTAAGTTAAAATTATCATAATACTATTTGTGCAACATCATTGAACCGACGAAACGCTTTTTTTTCTTCTTCTTCTTCGGGGGTGTACCTCCTGCGGTGGGACTAACACGGTGTCAATCTCATAAACGACCCCTGGGTGTTCGCAGCGACGCTCCACACTGCTGATGAATGTGGCACCATGTTGTCACAAGATCATTAATAACTCCTCTAATCATTTTCATATCGAAATACATATTATATAAAATACGATTATCTAGTAATTTTTCTCTTGCAGATTGAAATATTGAATAAGTATCTATTTCTGACCACGAAGCCCGCTTTGTATTTGGTTAACTTGTCCGAGAAGGACTATATCAAGAAGAAGAATAAATGGTAAGTGATTGGCGGCGAACGGGGCATTGTATTCCAACAACTGATTTAATTTTAATTTTTCGTTTTCATAAACAAACGCGCCATCTCATCGACGGTAATGGTGCGAGTCAAACAATACTTTTTGTAGGGACAGGGACAGCACAATGCGGCCGGTTGCACATATAAACCCACTATGACTATAGTATATGCATCTCGATATACTAGACATAATTACCTTTAGATTTAGACAGTTTGTAATCGCAATAATACCATGCTGATTGCTTTGATCTTGCACCGACGTCAGGTACGGCAATTCAATCGACCCACCAATTCTTGATTGATAATAAAAATTTAGCCACAACACATTTAATGAGAAAGTTTTTTAAAAGTTTAGCACGCACACGATAGGGTTAAAAAGTAAAAACTACATAAAACATTCTTTTCATTCTATTTATTAAAAAGAGTTACTGAGATGATTGGGATTTGTCACGGCATTTGGTAAATGGATTTTTTTTTTCGTTTTTTAAAGTAAACACACGCATACACACACACACACACACACACACACACACACACACACACAACAAAAGGAAAAATTTTGGGATGTGGGAATCCAACCCTTCACATATTGTCAATTTACACGCATATTTCATGCTTGTTTACCAATGAAATGATGCATTTCTTGCATTCTCCAATTGTGTTTTTATTATTTTGAAATTTTTCTCTGTTGAATTTTTAATTGTTTCTTTTTTTAGGTTGTTAAAAATCAAAGAATGGGTTGACAAAAACGATGCCGGCGCAATCATCATCCCATTCTCCGGTGCATTCGAGTTGAAATTGCTCGAAATGGATGAAGTTGAACGCAAGAAATATCTTGAAGATAATAATACGACGAGGTAACGTATTTAATTTGTCCATTGATAGTTGTGTTGTTGGGAAACGATGATTATTTTTGCCCGAAGCCGAAGATAGAGAGCTCTTTTTCTCTTCTATACACTTGAATACAGTTTCTCTAACACCATTAAGGGTACGAACGGGCCAGCAAAGCAATCAAATGACATTTCCATCTAAAGGCTAACCACGTCTGTCGGAATTACGAACGTAATTACAGGTTCCCGGTCGGACTGACTTTACGTTCGTTCGTTCGGTACGGCGTCGTCTCATCGCTGACCCAAAAGTCATTCACAACTCAAATAAAAAATGAAAAGAAAAAAAAATTGAAACGAAATTAAATAATCCAAATGGGAGCCAGCCTAGAACTTAGACTGACCTTATTGAAGATTGTTTTGTCCAGTCGAAGCGTCTACTGTTCAACGATTATTATCATTAAGAGTCGTCAATGATTTTTGGGAAGTTGTTATCTATTGTGGCATATTTATTTGGGTTTTTTTAATAGCTAGGCGTCGGCAACTACAAAATCAATTGCGAATTTATTAAATTTGGGCCCAATTTTCTGAGAAAAAGTTATTTGATTTAAATACAAATTAAATATTTTCGGTCTGCCGACCAAATTTCTAAGTATCGAAAAAAAGAGAGCTCTTTGTGCGTGAAATAATTATAGACTTGATTAGAACAATCGAAAGAAACTTCAGTTTCAATTAATTCATCTTGTAACTGTAACAAAATCATGTAATTCCCAAAATAGCCTACAATTTCGAAGCGTAATAACAATATATCGTGCCTTCAATTTGTCGAAACACAAACCAAATCTGAAAAACTGGTTTCTCAATTGAGAGCTCTCTTTCCGGGACCTATAATTGTAACCCTCGCCCGCACCTCATGCACGAATCTTGTAGATATCAGTTTCAATCTTTTCTTTTTGTTCTTCTGTTAGCGCACTCGACAAAATCATCGTGCAAGGTTACAAAGCACTTCAATTAGAATACTTCTTCACTGCTGGGCCAGATGAAGTAAAAGCATGGACTATTCAGGTAGATATTTAACATTGCAGCTCCACCTAGGGTCGCCTAGTCTCACATGCATGTTTTACAATTTTAGAAAGGTACTAAAGCACCTCAAGCGGCTGGTAGAATACACACCGATTTCGAAAAAGGTTTTATTATGGCGGAAGTAATGAAATTTGTTGACTTCAAAGAAGAGGGATCTGAAAGCGCTGCGAAAGCTGCAGGTAAATATCGTCAACAAGGCAGGAATTATACTGTCGACGATGGGGATATCATCTTTTTCAAATTCAATGCTGGCGCTGGTTTGAAAGACGCCAAGAAGAAATGATTAAAGCTTTTGATACCCATAATGGTTTATCTCTATTTAAATATGATTTTCTTCTTTCTAAGTACGCACTGTTAAATAAAAATGCATTTATTCTTTGGTTTGCATAATACTTGTTGTGTCCGAATAAATATCCGGACATTTTTGGACGTTAATCATCAGACACTTTTTCAAATAAATGACGATTTAGAACATTTAAAAGGACATCACTCTCACTTTTTCCATAAGCATTCAACATTTTTCATGTTCGAATCTTGAAACAAATCACAATGTTTTATTTTTAAGGTTAATTTGTGACCTTGGTTACCGTTTCCCCCACCACTGGATATTTATGGACATTTATGAAAGGGTCGTTTCCACTTAAATGTCCTAATGTCCAAAATCGCTCATTTGCATATGCAACTAAAATTTTAGTGTTGTTGTCCATAAATAATTTGCAATTGTCGAAATAGTCGGCTTTTAGCCCAATCGTAAAATTCATATTCCTTATGTAACACAAATCTCATACGCTTTTTAAACTCCTCGCTTGCTTTAGGTGTTTTGTTACGATTTTTCTGGAACGGTTCTAGAACAATCATAAGTTTTAATATCTCCACAAAACAAAAGAAAATGCACGAAATGGAGGAACTTACGTAACAAATCGCGATAATAGAGTGTGCTTGCACCTTTGAAAAAGTACGGAAGTTCGTGTTCCAGCACTTCTAATGTTGTATTCACTTCATCGAGAACACCCAACGTAGCATAATATTTTTCTACTATTTGTTGGGCACGTTTTAGAGCCCAGTTGTTATTCAAGCGCCTGTAAAAATATTACCAATTTAAATGTTGCAATGGTGATGTTCCACGTTTCGTCATGTTGACGTCACGCAGCTGATCCGGACCACTTTGACTGCGTAAGGAACACCTCTGCACCGCCATGGCTTCAATTGCCTTCGTGCGAGTTCGTGTTCTCGTTGTCATTTCAATTTATAAACTTACTGGCAATCTGAATGTTGACCACAAAAGTAAGGAATCGCCAAATCGTACTCTTCATTTTTCTTCAGCACGCAGCTAGTCTCCCCTTGCAAAATGCACATTTCGATGTCCTTCGGCGTTTTTAAATGTTTCAACTGAAGGTTTTGCATAAGATGATGAAACCTATTCACTAAAAATTAGCTACAGATTGTACTTACGAATTATAAACATGTTCGGAATACCTTGATAATAAATAATCAGCTGGTTCTCGTATTAAATTAATATAACTTGGTGATTGTCGATCATGACGCGTGAAATTTACGAAATACAACATCCTATCGAAACTGATGGGAACGGCTTCATCACGAATAATGTCGCAAGCGTTATAAACGAACTCTTCCTATATTAAAACAATGATATAATTTAATTAACAGAAATATCGTGAATTTCATTTTTCTCCATTTATACAGGGTGTGTATAAATTCGTGAATTAGCTTCTGTTAGTGGCCTTCAGGAGCCAATAAAAGAAACAGACAACGGTACCTATATGTGGCTCACTTCCCCGGCGATCAATCAAAACAGTAAATGTCAAAAACTGAAAATGCGAAAAAAGCCGATTACGTAGATGCCAAATCTTTTTCTCTTAAGAAATTTAGTTTTATAAATTAATCGAAACTTCACAGGTGTCTCAGCTTTTTTTTTTAATGAATAACTTTCGAGCAAATTTCTAATTTCTTCGCCGAAATGAGCTCGTAAGACCAAACGAAGGCCGCAATCCATGATTTTTTTTATTAAGATTTGCCCTTCAGAATTGTCTAAAGAAGAACAGTATCAGAAGCTAACTCAAGAATTTATACACACCCTCTATATTCAAGTAAATAAAGAAAATATTTAAAAAAAGTTCACAGGATTTTTTAGCTTACAATTTCAAAATTGTTAAGTTTTTTTATTAACTTTGCCCTTCAGAATTGTTTAAAGAAGAACAGTATCAGAAGCTAACTCATGAATTTATACACACCCTGTATATTCAAGTAAATAAAGAAAATATTTAAAAAAAACTTCACACGATTTTTTAACTTACAATTTCAATATTGTTAAGTTTCTTTTTTGAACCACTTAATTTAATATGTTTAAAATTATTCCATCCTTGTAGCCATTTTAAGAGCAACACTAAAATTTCCGATCCGGAATTTGGCACTGCGTTTATAAACACGACGTTTTTACTGATTTCGTCCATTTTCCCTAATTCGGCTAATGATTTCGTCACATGCTTTCTATAAGGAGCAAGACTTGCTTCTTGTAACAAACTTGCCGGCGTAACTTTATAGCTGTTTATGTTGAAACTATTTATTTCAGTTTTAACAGGAAGAACACGCGGACGCATATAATTGCCATTTGAATAATTGTGATAGTTAAAACACAAGATAATTAAAAATAAAGCACACGCGCTTGTCAAAATTGTAAGTTTAGCTCTTGAACGCATGACGCATCAATTGGGAATGGAATGCGACTCTTTTCCAACTTATAATTTTACGACGTACCTGAAATACAACCTTTTATAATGAAAAGGTGAAAGGTAATCCGTAATCCCGCGACTGTTTCAAACAAGACAAGTAATGCACGCTAGGTTAGAGGCAAAATAAGCAACTTTGCAGTGCGCTGTGTAGATATTTGTAGATAATTTTTTTTAATAATGATGATGAAAGAGTTGAATCTGACTTGACTTCTAAAAGTCATCTAACGAAATAACGCGCATAATTCGTAAAATGCGGGATTCTGGCAAGGCAAATGGCAAAAGATAATGAAAGTGCTTGCCGTTGCCACTTTACCATTTCCTCTATCACACTGTTGGATTGAAATGAAGAAGCAAGAACAAGATGTAGTCATAGGCGTGCGCACAGGGTGTGCCGGGTGTGCACTGGTGTTTTAAGATTTAACTCTTAACTCTTTATTTTTGACGCAATGTCAAATCAGCTGACGTTGCCCTCTTAGGATGTTGTAGATGGCGCAACAGTAGAGACGGCAAAAATTAATTTGAATCTAGAATATCAATTACATTTTAAGTTTGTGCATACTCTAATAAAATCTCCTACGCACGACTATGGGTGTAGTAAATATATCTTCAAATAGACAGAAGTTTACATTTTCTAATTCTAATGCATATTCATGACACGATTTCAAATGAGATCGAAATATTACGTTTCAAATGTTACGAGTAACGAGAACAAGAGCAACTGCGCTTGCGCAGTCCCAGACTGTTTTATAGTTTTATTGCTAGTCTGGTGATATGACTTTTTTATATTTGTCGTAGCGCTATTAGTATTACCACAATTAGGTATTTAGTTGATAATAAATCAGATGTCAATTTGTTATGTAAAAATTGTTTCACCACGCTTTATGCGTAATTAAATTAAATACCTTCTCAAATCTCAAATCTACTGGATCATTTTTATGAAATATTAATTTGATTACCATTACATCATCTATGTTTTTATTATTTACGAATGAAATTGATATTTTTTTATTTTCCTTTGCAACCAGTTTATATCTGACGTAATTTTCATATTCGTAATAATAAAAGAAAGAGATTTTTGCTTCAAAACTTTAATATTTGCAATAAAATATTTCATTTTGAATTATACGAATTCTTTTCAAACATTTTAATTTCGAAAATTCTATGCGTTCTTCATTACATTACTCTGATCTTATTTTATAATAATATATGTCAAGTCAAAAGAATAAGAAAAGGAAATGCCAATTTACGGTTTGGTTCGATGACAGTTGGATGGGATAATTGTCGTAACTCGTAACTTCAGGTTTGCTTTAATATTAATATTACAGGAAGAGTGAAAGTTAAATGATATTTTCATTGTTTAAAGTTATCCGTATGAATATTTAATACTTATCTAATTGCTTCCTTCATATTCATTTCAATTTCATCTAGATCTAGATTGTAGAAAATATATTCGTGTTCATTTAAGTCTATAATTGCCAAAAATATAACTAGACATTAACTCTCGTATTAAGTATACTTAAACTCAAGTACACTTATATAATATTTGAGTGAGCTATGATATGAGTCTCATTAATGTTCAAACACACATACACATACACACACACACACACACACACACACCCATGCACACAGAGTTACAGACACACACAGACTTCAGACTTATTTTACAAAGTAAATATTAATTTGTTATCCTTATCACCATTAAACATTGAACACGTTTACGGTTTACAAATAATGATAAATTTAATTATCTACCGATACATATTTGCTAGGTGGTATAAACAAACAACGAAATAAATCGTGTTCTTGAACACTTTTTTAAAATTGTGTGCGTTTCTTTTCTTCCTCTACTCCTCTCCACAACGGCTCGCCACAGTTCACAAAAAAAATATATCCCACTTTCTGCCCACCAGTCGGCGCTTATATGTATATCTTACTTAAAAGCCAAATATTAAGCAATTAAGCTATCGCGAAAGCAATAAAATCGCACAAATAACACAAATTGCTCTATTTTTTTAAAGTACGCAGGGGAGACAGATTTATTTATATTGCGGTTGAAAATAAAATATCAAAATAAAACAACATACTGATATAAAATATCATCAAGGAGCGTGCGGAGAGGAGAGCCGCTTGAGAAAAAGTAGGACAAATTTTATCAGTAAGTATATAGAGAAATTTCAAATTTAGACGGATATTGCAGGATTAGGACTTTGCTGAAATAAGAAACAGTAGTATATTATTATATGAGCGATTATGATAGCCATTGCTCACGAAGATGATGTTTGAGCCCACGAGCCGCAAGGCGAGTGGCGCAATTCATCTGAGTGAGCAATTGCCATAATCGCGAATATAATACTATGCTTATTCTACACCTTGCACTATTTTTAACACAAAATACAAATTGTGATTTCTCGATGAACGAGCAACGAACGAGCACTAACTGACAAGTGAAACAATATGGCGGGCGATTCACATCGAGCTATGGTCGGAATTCTTCGGGTTCTTTCGAGATTTGAGATCATATAGATAATATGAATCGGTCACTTTAAATTTGTTAAATCTTGTTGAACTTTAAATGATCTTCGAAAATACGCGATCAATGTTATGAAATTGACAGAATTTCTCGGGTTCCTTCGAGATCGTAGATCATATAGATAAGTTGGATCGGTCACTTCAAATTCGTTAAATCTTGTTGAACTTTAAT